>SWBL01000124.1:0-131866 GCA_024195585.1 Aureobasidium sp. EXF-3400
CTCCACACCACCGATCAACATGGATACCCGCCATCCGGGCAGAGGCTTTTCCAATAGTTTGAAGACATGCAGAGAGACTTTCGATGAGCAACAATGGTAAGTTCTGTCGCCATGCCCTGCCCCGGATGATAAGTGTGTGTACGGAGTATGAGCTCCGCTTGTGTGTGCAAGGTACACTGCTGTGTCGTGTCCATCTCCATCAAACCTCGTGAGTTCGTCTTCTCGTTCCCGTACCCACGCAACTAACGGCAAAGCGTTCCAATCTTCCCAAGTCTCACGCATGAGCAAGTCGGCCGACTCGAATAAACCTGGTTCACTTTGTACTATAACTCCACGGTACCTTTCTCTCCACAAAATTGATGTGCCTCTTTCGCAAGGATTCACAAAGCCAGCCCCCGTTTCGAACAAAAGTCTAACGGCAGATGATAACCCGCCATGCATTTCCAGTTTTATGATTCGCACATGATATACATCCACAAAACGCGATACAAACGCGGTAAGACGCGATCCACTTTACGCCTTCATCGTTTCGATCTGCCATCTCCTGACTCCCCTAGCCGTCAAGCCATTGACGAGATGTCCTGCGTGAACGTTACGAATTGACCTCGGCCGAGGAAATGAAAAGGAGGAGTTTCTCCTGGAAGTGAGACGCGGCTGGATCGCGAAAGCTTCGCGTTTCCAAATCTCAATTACATTTCCGCTTTTGGGCATGTGAGCGCGGGAAATCGATCTGAGGGCGGTTGCACTTGTTGCTAGTCTCTTTGATTCGATTGTATATCTTGGTTGATCGCGTGCTACCCAAGACACGGGATCTTGGGGCCTCGTTGTGGTATTGATGCAATCGACAGGGTTATGAGAGGCTTTCAATCAGCTGCTCTCAACGGAAGAAGGCTTTGTGCCTAGCTTTCAGCTGTAGCAGTCGTGGAGAACTGCCTTTTCCCACAGAAAAGAGAGACACTCCTACACTAAGGTAACTGAGTTGATACCATCACAGAAGTCTTGCGAACGATGTAGACATTGTTTCAAAGTTTAGCTGGTAGAACGGAAGCAACTTCAATTCAGACAACAGGTACGAGAGTCAGCTTATGAGACTAATTAATACGACAACCACTCAGGTTTTATCCGACTTACGCACCCAAATTCTGGTACACAGCAGTCTCTGCCCCAAACCAAGCACCCATCACATGAGGGTCGCCAAAAGGCATGACCTGACTGGCAATCATACCAGCAACACCCTTCTCACGATCCGCCCACCAGAACAAGTTTGCGATCCCCGCCCAGAATGCCGTGTTCTTTCCACGTCCGGTGACTCCAGGCTCAATGGTTAACATGGCACTAAGGCACCAACCCTACACTCACTATCAGTATGTGGTCAATTCAATGCAGTAACACACAAACAACGTACCTGTGCGACTTCTCCCTGCGGGTACAAATCTCCAAGTGGATTCGAGTGCTCTGGCTTTGCGTCAGGAATGCCTCGGCGACCAAAGTCCGGCATTTGAGTAATCTGGTTCTCGAACATGTGCTTGACGGTCTCGGGCTTGAGGATCTGTTTCTTGGTTGTCGGACACGTGCCGTCGTTCAACAACACAGCAAGCACTTTGATATAATCCGTAGGACGAGAATAGAGACCAGCACCTCCACTGTTCAAGATTCTGCTTTGTTCTTCTTTTCCTTCAGCCACCAGTGGTCTGCGGTATACGTGATCTCTTTCTACTGCTTTTTGGCTGCCTG
This sequence comes from Aureobasidium sp. EXF-3400, assembly GCA_024195585.1. NCBI lineage: Eukaryota > Fungi > Ascomycota > Dothideomycetes > Dothideales > Saccotheciaceae > Aureobasidium > Aureobasidium sp. EXF-3400. Next base: position 1,735 of record SWBL01000124.1, read on the forward strand.
GCCAGCGTTGGTGCATAGAAGCGAGATTGGACTTCATTTCCTTGGTTGGAAACATGGTTGTATTGTTGATCCCCAGAGGCTGGAAGATGTGTTCTTGCATGTAGTCGTTGAGAGACTGGCCGGTTTGTCTTTCGAGCGCGATGCCTGCCCAGTCGATGTTGATGCCGTATTCCCATCTACTGCCTGGCTGGTTGACCAGAGGCATTCTCAAGACTTCGGTCGGGTCGCCGCTGAATACGTCGAAGCCGATGGGGCGGCCATAATCCCTAAGCTTAGGGTTGAAGAATTCGTATCCAAAACCTGCGGTCTGTGACAGGGTCAGCAAGGGAACTTGAGAAGTTGAGTGTATATCACACTTACATGCGACAACAACATTCTCAATGTAATCTCAGCTTCTTTATCCTCCAACTTGCCATCGTCAGTCAACACCTTAACCTTCTCTAACTCCGGACACAACTTATACAGTTGCTTATGATCATCAAGGTCAAGCTTGCCCTGCTCGACCAACTGCATGACTGCAATCGCTGCAATCATCTTGGTGCAACTGGCGATCCAGAATGTCGTTTCCAAGGTCATTGGCTCTTTGGTGTCTAGACCGCGATTTCCGGATGCGTTTGCTGTAAGGACTTCGCCATCTTTGTTGATTGCTGCAAAGACTAGACCTGCTACTCCTGTCTCGGGATTCGAGGTTACGCCGTCGAGGGTGGCTTGAACTGCCTTGTGCGTGGCTTCAGACTTGGAGCTCATGTTGAAGTATAGACTGTTTCTCTGAATCTTGAGGTGGATGTGAGATCTGAGTATGTATATTCAGATGATAGATGTACGAAAGCAAGTACAAAGCGTCAAGTAGAACGCAAAACCGGGTACTGCACCCCCTCTGTATAACAGTTTCCCCCCACTACCCCTCTTCGCCCAGGAGGAGGCTCCAGTTACGTGACCGAGGCTGCCAGGGTCTTGCATGCTGCCGACTGCGAGCTGTTTCCAGAGCGCCACGACCCCGCATATTTCCCCGCAATTGGTCGAACTCTAAAACGATCAAGCTTTACCACGCGGATCTCGGGAATCGGATTCTCCAGATTTCCATGTCCTTTGATCCGAGAATTTGGTCAGTGGTCCAGTATTGCAATCTCCATCCTCGAGGTTGGAATACATATCTGCATAGATATAGGATAGGCGTCTCTAGTATAAAGACTTGTGAATAAGACTCTGGATGGGTCCCGCGCACGAAAAATGGGACAGGTCTCCCTTCTTGGCTTCAGATATATTGAGCGGTTTCGACTTGACCCGACCTCGAGAATATCATAGGACTTCGACGAGATATCTCCCAAGGCCAGCAATCACTCATGAATCGTCCTGCGCTCATCCTTCCATTCAGACCTTGCTTATGATCCTTTCCGAAGCCGTGTCCGCACATTTCATGAGGCTGACGTAAGCTACAGCTGATGAAGAGGCACTGGACGAAGACCATTTCCTGGATTGATCAAGATCGCGCTTACAGGTGGCGTGTCAATGCTGACTGACAGCGTGATTCTGGGCATGGCTTTGCAGAAGCCTATAGTTCGAACACTTTTGATAATGACCTGAACACCTCAACCGCTCTTTGCCCGAGCTTGCTTGAACTTCTTGAACTCTTTTAACGCCGCCATAACAAGAGGTACGGCCATGGGACCGAGCAGGGGTACGTAGACTGCGACCTTGTGCTCATCAGGGAAGTAGACTTGACCAACCATGGATGGTTCGAAGAAAGCTTGCTCTGCTTGAGCTTCAGCAATTCGTGCGTGTTCCAACGCAGCATCATAGTGACCTTCGTGAAGATGAGAACATGCAGTCTCCAGATGATGGATAGTCTTTTGTACCGAGTCCGCGACATTGTGTGGAATGGCGATGCTAGTCAGCTTGAGTGTAAGCCTGGACAACGCGCCGAGAGTCGACGAAGCCGACAGGATCAGTGATGCTGCTCGTTCGCGTGTCAAGCTGGAAAGACGAAGAGGTAGCGAAGGCGGTGACTGAGGCAATCCGATGAGGGATTCCAGTTGCTCTGCGAAAATGCGCACGACTGGTTCAAGATCATGCTTGCTAAGGACGGTGTTGTTCTGACTCATGTCAGGGTTCAGTATTTGAACACCGCCCCATTGTGGAATCAGCCAACTAGTACCGCCAGTCTCCTCAATCACCATCGGGGCTTGTTTAGGAGAAGGGACATAGGCAACGAAGTTGATGGTTGGGCCTACACCGATGCTTGGACTAAGAGGCCACTCAGCTGCATTGATGAAAGCACTCAAGTCAGAGCGCATGAGTGTCCACTGCTTTGACGATTCGTCAAATTGAGGGCCGTGTAAAGAAGATGACAGGGAGGCGTATAGCTGCACCTGAGTGTCGACGCTGAACTTGCTGACAGATGAGAAAGATGCCAGGAAGGGACTCAAGTACTCGTCGAGTGCTGCTTTGATATCCCACGCAGAGGGTGATGCCGAGCCCGTGAAAAGAGAGAACGTCAAATGATAAGTCGATGCATACTTGAAAGCGCGATTAGATCTTCTCTTGTAGCCTTCGACAACGGACGAGGAATCCGTGTCCCCTAGAGATTCTTGATGAGCAGTCTGTCCATTCAAGAGATAGTCTAGCGTGATTTGCTCTTCGACAAAGAGTTTCAGCAGCTCAGTCGTGATAAAGTCAGCGAGGTCAGACACAGCGGCGGGCTGACCTGACGGCAAGGATCCATGGTAGATGCTTAGGGTAGGGTCAAAGGGCTGGACCTTGGCCACTAGGTGAGAGTAAGATGTATCAAGCACGAGATCAACAGTAGCAGCGACCTGACTGCTGACAGCCGAGGACGATGAAATGTCAGTATATTGCGCATCTGCTGACCGATCTGCAGTACTGTGCCCCGAAGTGATTACTCGCAAGCGGTGAACAGGAGACTTGTTCTGTCTGTCCAAGCCCTGTTGAATTTGCTGAGCGAGTTCGATAGTAGTTGCAGTGTCAAGGTGGCTAGCAGCAAGAGCGACGTGCACAGGGAACTCGAGTTTACATGTCTTTTGATTGTTCAGTAATATTACAAGATAGAGCGAGAGGGGCGAGGCATACCTGACCTGAGGCCCACGCATCCATCGACTCCAAGGGCAGTGCAGCGCGGGGAACAGTGGTCGTGGCGTACCAAATAGGCAGGCCGAGCAGGCCGGCGATGGCCCAGAAACAGAAGATGATCCATCTACGTGTCTTGACGCCCTGCGGAGACTCTGGCGGGGGTTGTTTCGCGGCCAAAGCAGCATGAACGACCCCTTCGACAGGAGTGTTCTTGTCAACACTGCCAGCCTGCTGAGTGTCCATCTTGCTCCTTCTCGAAAGCAGCAAACACTGAACGAACCTCGAGAAAGGAGAAGTTCGACTCGGAGCTGGTCGAGGGGTACAGCTTGGCGATTCGGACCTCGGACGGTGGATAGAAGATTATGATTGGCGCGCCGGTGCGCCACAAAACAGGACAAGTTGGGGCTGTGGTGCATGTACAGGTACGCCGCGCGTGTTCTCGCTTGCTTAGCATCTATTCTGGGTCTGCTCTTCATGCGTGTGTCGGCCTCAGACCGAGAGAGGAGAGTCTTGTGTTTACTTTCCCAGCATCTGGCTGTTTGAACAAAACTCTTCCATCAAACTCATTCAGACTCATCAACCTGGCACAAGTCGCGTGTCACGATTTGCAAATTCCGCGGCCGTTGCGACAGTCCAGCCATCATCAGCGTCACCGTTATCCACGTCTGTCCGGCCTGCCAGTCCGTGCGGCGTGTTGAGGTTGGTCTTGGGCATTCTTGCGCAACTTCTTATAATCGTTGCTCGCCAGCCCTCCCGGCATGCTGCGCTCACTATCAGACATGGTCGACATGACCAAGCGCGCCCTCGAGTCGACTGGCGCTTCCGAGAAGACCAAAGCCGCCATCGTACGTTTTATGTCCGAGTATGTTTGTTAATGCCGCACCTGGCTGACTTGTGTGACACAGGTTGTTGGCAGTGTCGGCGCTGTTCTACTTTTCAGTGTTATCCTATTCTTCGTTCTACGAAGTATCCGCCTACCCAAGAACATTCGACAAGCACAAGCTGCAGCTCGTGCTCACGCTCGCTCTCAGAGACCCCGACGATCATGGATCCAAGCCCTCACATCGCCGTTCCGTCGCAATGGCAGCCAACCCCCTACCTCTACCGCCCGAGAGATGATCCAGGACCCTGAGGCTGCAGTCAACAGACATACGAGTATCCGTAGTATCGCCACTCTCCCCGCCTACTCTGCTGTACCTCACGAGAACGAAGGTGTTCTTGGTCGCGAGGGCGAAAGAGCAGGCATGGACACTGTTGTAGAGTTTCCCGAGACCAACGAAGAGGAAGAAGGCAGAAGAGAGGCTGAAATGGCATCGCTCTGGCAAATCCGTCAGCAGCGCAGACAGGAGGCCGCTGAAAGAGAAGACCGTCGACGCCGTCGCCGAGAAGCACGCGCTCGAGGTGATCTGGAGGCTCTCAGTGCCCTGCGCCATGAGACTGCTCTCCGTGTCACTCTAGAGCGTGCCAACGGTTCGAACTCGATGGTAGCCGAGCACAACGCCCGTCCGCGAGAGAGAAGGATCAGTGCCGTCTCGTATGGTGACTTGGGTGTCGCTCGCCACGATGGCTCGCGCGTGCGCGCAAACTCTACAGAGTCTGACAGCAGGCCCTTGCTCACTGACGCATCTCGTACGGGTACCGCCAACTCTCTTCGTCCTTGGTTGTCTCGTGGTTCTCTCTCCACCCATCATCGTATGGCCTCGGCTACCTCCGTCCTCACCACCGACAGCGCAGACCCTGATGACAGCGACTTCGAGGTCATCTCTCTCCAACACACTTCCTCCCGCCCACGCTCATCCTTGGCCCATTCTCGAGCACATTCCATCAACTTGAGTCTTCGTAGAACTTCAACTACACAAGTCAACCAGCTTCCCCGAGTGGAGAGTGATTTGGGCGAGAGTCGCATTCCTCTTCCTGAGCTGCCACGTTACGACGACGCTATGGGCTTTGAAGAAGCCCCTCCTTACGAGGAGATCCACTCTTCGAGGCCATCCCTTTCGAGAACCAACAGCCAGACAAGGCCATCACTGTCAAGGACTAACAGTCAAACAAGGCCGTCTCTTTCGAGGACCAACAGTGCAACACGAAGAAGCGAGAACAGCAGTCCGCTATCTTCTCTACCTGAAATTGTCCGCCTCCCAAGCATTCGCATCAATGAGGCATCACCGACCGAATCACCTCGTCAATTCAACTTCCCAGCCAATACCAGGCCGATGACTGCCTCCACCATTGACGAAGAAACGAGTCACACGACCTAATTTGACCATATCACGAAATCTCCTCTTATGCTTACCATGTTATCTTTCTTTTTTTCTGGTTTACGATTTGCATGAATCTTTCTTTTTGGTTGGTGTATATAGAGATTGCCGAAGAATTGCATTCATCGCATTCGCTTGCTTAGCGCTGGTGTTAGGTGAAGGACTCCGGAAGTCAGGCATGACAAAAGTCGATACCAATACCATTTCTCCTCTTTCTTCAACTTTATCGTAAGAACTCCGCGTATTCCGGGTTGTTAGTTCCGATGAACCCGCGTCCTGCCTTCACTCTAATTGACTTTACCGCATGTGCAGATGGATGAAGACCACGAGGTTGGTCTGTGCATCTGCACGTGTTTGAATTCCACGATGGTACTTGACTGCTCGCTCAGCACTTCGATCACCAACCGTGATATGCCGTGTTGATATGCCTCGGAAATCTTTACAAGCCCACATGGCCAGGGCTAGAGGCAAGCACTTCGGTATCGGTGAGGCATAGCTTGTCCTCCAGATATGGCGAACGAATCCGCCCACGTGCTCCCTACATGGGTAGCAAGAAAGGGCTATAAAGAGCTTGACGGTCTCGAGAACGAGGTCAGAAGAAGGTGTATCTCACGCTTTGTACTTTGTACTATGGCTTTGACTGCAGCAGGTCTCCTCGCTTTGGGCGTCATCTCGAGGTAAATCCCATCCTTTCTCTGGATCTACTGCATACACTTCAGCATAAACCATCACACCATAAAAGTCTGGCTGTAGATACACTTGAGCCCTATCATTGCTTTGTGGTCCGGATGAAGCTTGACCATTGTGATTCGATTTATCCTATACATTCAATCAACTATACCCGAGTTGTCAGGAAGTCGCTAACACTCTCACAGCTCATCGGGCCATATTATCCCGGTCCCGAGCCCTCAAACATGCGATAGTGTTCAGAACGGCTACCAGTGCCAGCCCCAGATCAGTCATTATTGGGGTCAATACAGTCCATACTTCTCCGTCCCATCAGAGATACCTGCAAACGTCCCTCTCACATGCTCGGTCACGTTCGCACAAATCCTGTCGAGGCACGGGGCTAGAGACCCTACTGCTGCAAAGACAGCAAAGTACAACGCAACCATCGCCAAAATCCACAAGAACGTTGCCAACTTCACTGGCAAATATGCTTTCCTCGACACCTACGAGTACACTCTTGGTGCGGATCAATTGACAGACTTTGGAAGACAGCAGATGGAGAACTCTGGTACCAAGTACTACGAGCGCTATGCAGACCTTGCTCGCAAGGCAGTACCCTTCGTTCGCTCATCTGGTGAGGCTCGTGTTGTAGAGTCTGCAGAGAAGTGGGTAGATGGTTTTACTCAGGCCAAAACCGGAGACAGATGGGCCAACAACCAGTACCCTTCTGTCGATGTGGTCATTAGCGAAGCTGCTGGAAGCAACAACACACTTAACCACGATCTTTGCACCGTTTTTGAAGATGGACCCGATTCAAACATCGCAAATGCTGCTCAAAACACTTGGGTCACTGTCTTCGTTCCCGCTATTCAGAAGAGAATCAATGCCGATCTTCCTGGAGCAAACCTCACATCAACCGAGATCATCTATCTGATGGATTTATGCCCTTTCAACACTGTCGCTTCGCCTACAGGCGCAATCTCGCCCTTTTGCTCGCTGTTCACTGAAACAGAGTGGCAAGATTATGGATACTACGAATCGCTGAACAAGTTCTATGGTTACGGATCTGGTAACCCTCTCGGACCTACTCAAGGTGTTGGCTTCACAAACGAACTCATTGCTCGTCTCACAAAGAAGCCAGTAGTTGACCACACATCGACAAACCACACTCTGGACAACAGTGCCGCTACCTTCCCTCTCGACCGCGCTTTGTACGCAGACTTCTCCCACGACAACGACATGACTGGCATTTTCTTCGCCATGGGCCTCTACAACAGCACTTCTGCCCTCTCAAACACGACACTCGAGACAGCACAACAGACCAATGGATACTCGGCATCGTACACTGTTCCTTTTGGTGCAAGAGCTTATATTGAGAAGTTGCAATGTCTTGGACACAGTCAGGAGCTGGTCAGAGTTATTGTCAATGACCGTGCTATTCCTCTGCATACTTGTGGTGCTGATCTGTTGGGAAGATGCACACTTAGTGATTTTGTTGATAGCTTGTCTTTTGCTCGTAGTGGAGGTGATTGGGCTTCATGTTTTGCTTAGATATCGAATTACTTTAGCCTATATCAAGCATAGCCATCTTGTATACTTGGTTTTGTCATATAAATCGATCCAGTATCTCACAGCTTTGGAGAGCGTTCATATATTGCAACTTTTACGCGAAAATAATCATCTTTGGTGCATCATGACCGTCGTCGACCCTGGGACAGGGTGACGGAGCGGAGAGTTGCAACTCATGTGACACGACCAAACCATCGCGCCAACACTTTTGTTCTACAACTCACAATGACACGTCTTTCGTTATTCGTTTCAACGCTCACAATCACATCGCCATGAACAATCTCCACAACCTCACCGGCCAACCGCTCACCGGTCAACAGGAGAAAGACGTCATGACACCCGCGACAGCATCACCACCGTTGTCACAGCCCAGCTCCATACCCTCGTCATCTCAAATTCCAGGACTTGACCTCTTGTCAGCCGCTCAGTTCGACGCCCAAGTCGAAGCAAGAAGAGCTGCCTCTTCGCCAAACACACCCGCCAGCAAGCGCGCCAAACTCAATACTCCGGCCAGCTCGTCTTCGTCAGCAGCTCCTCGCACACTCCTCTCTTCGAAGCCGCGTGGTGACTGTGCAGCCAAAGTCAACGATCGATGCCAGTTGCTTCATCTACGCGCCGACTACGAATATGAAGAAGGTCCTCCATACGCGTTCGCGGCTACACTACGTCTGCTAGATGGCGATCAAGAAATACAGAACTTTGAAGCACCAGGCACATTCGGCAGTAAAAAGGCTGCTAAAGAGAAGGCTGCCGAGCTGGCCTTGGGTTGGCTAGAGAAACAAGATGTTCCCAAGAAGGTCGCGAAAGATGCAGGATTGCTGCCACCTGCAGCCTCAAAGGTCGATGCATCTGAGAACTGGGTTGGTGTACTACACGGTAGGTCGTTCTGTTCTGCGATATGTTCTATCGTTGTGATTTCTGGGCATACAATCCGAAACGTGTGCCGTACGCTGGGCATGACTGACCTTCAGGAATGTCCTTCACGGTCTGCATACTTTCCTCACGTCCGGCTACCACAGGTCACAGTACATGTGTGTGTGGAGTGCTGCTAGTGAAAGCATTGCTGGTCTCAACTACCGGTATGCTCTTCGCAAGACGAACGGCAGCCTCTCCTCCGTGACCGAGTGTTTGGCATGCAGACTGGGAAGCATCTTTCTGGAGTTTAGTTATGCTTAGCGTGAGGCATACTTGGCGCTCTCCCACGATCATGCTTTGCTCCAGGCCGATTCTGATATTGCACGAAGTCAGTCAGACAAGAAGTGTGTTTGCGGAGATCCTCAACCGAGTCGTTCCGAACACAGCGCTCGTGTCTGATTGATTTCGTGCATTCTTGTGGTCGCCACCAGACGAGCATGATCGAGAGAGAGGCACGTGTAGACTATACCCATGTGTCCTACTTGAACAAAAACCTGATGCTTGCCCACTAACCACATCTACCTGCACCTCCCTCATCTTATCTGCCATATCTGACAACATCACAGAATTCTGCCAGGGACGCAGCATCTCCCAACCCGAATATTTGATTTACGAACTCGGACCCCAACGCTTCGGCGCAACCTGCACCATGCTCGCTGAAACTTACCACGACCAGAACGCCGCGTTTTCGAGCAAAAAAGTCGCAAAGACATCTGCTGCCCGTGCTGCTGTCTTGGCTCTACGCGAGGAAGGCGTGTTGAAAAAGCGATACACAACCGCTGCTTCCTCTGTCGCTCCTGCCGTTCCAGCCTTTGGCACACCATTGCCTTCTCCCGTCGCTGCTATGGTGGCCAACACACCTACAGCACAACCAACTCCATCTCCACTGGTTCCTGCCCTCCCCAAGGAACCCACAGTCCCATCACCGCCTTCCGCATCTTCGCTAGTTCCTACGCTTTGCGCTGAACTCAACATTGCGCCTCCAACCTACAAACTCGTCCAGACCTCAGCCCGCACACCCGATTTCTGGGACGGTGAAGCCCGCTTCGATCATGCTTTTGAACCCTGCCTCCGTGGTGCAGTGGGAAAAGTTGAGAGAGTGTATGGAAAGAAGAATGCAAAGGATAAGGTTGTTCAGCAAGTCTTGGAGGTTCTGGAGGGTGTCAAGCAGCAGAGGATGGCTGGATGAAGTTGAGTTCTGGAGTCGCAGACGTTCGTTCTCGGACAGTAATGCAAGGATGCAGACATGGTATTCCCCGCTATGCGCAGAACAAGTATACCGAGATATCAAGAGACGAAAAGATAGACTCAGCAAGAATATTATCAAGTCAATGCCTTGAATCGAACCTCAAACGAGCAAAACACAAAACCAATCACATCCCACTGGGCCAGCTGCTCATCTCCTTCGTAAACTAGGGAGGGCAACCGAGGGTAAGATGTGTGTTGTTTGTCTTTGATATGTTATGATCAGAGTATTCAGGACATGCAGAGGCGAGGAGGGAGAGAAAGAGCTACATATCCTTGACTGCTATCTCACAAGGAAGGTGCTATCGAATTAGTATGGCATGAGAAGGTATGATCAACCAAGCAGAAAAAGAGAAGGTACGATCTTCAAGACGCTGGCACAGTCGCAGTCTCCCAGTCACAAGACGATTTCATGGAAATAGGGAATATGGATGTGTTTCGATTTCCTACTTTCTACGGAAACCTGATTCATCCGGCCAAAACTGCCATCTTTTCCTTCTCCTCACCGCAAAACCAATACTTACTCCGTAGAACTGGAGCTCGAGACCCATTCGCCAGGAACATGACGATGCTCTTCATTCTCAACTTCCTCTTCCTTTTCCTCCTCCTTGCAGCCGTCAAAAGCATCCTGGCGCAAAGCTCTGCCTTCAACAAGATGACCCATATGCGTCTGAGCAAATCCCTTGCCACCTCTGCGCAAAGAGCATACTTCCTTCAAGAACGGCAAAGGTGAGCCTTTGGAAGGACATCCGCTCGGCCAACCAATCTTCTTGCGGACATCAGGATCGAAGTAGCCGTCGCTATTGACAACCAAGTCTCCAGCGCGACGAGTTTGAGAAACCAGACCCAAGAAGCAGCGGAGAGAATCGTAGTTGGCCTCGTCTTCCAGGTACAGAGAGCCTGCGAAGAGACTAAGGTTGCGAACAACGGCATCGGAGCAAGCAAACTTTTGGGAAGATCCACCGATAGTGTAGAAATCCATGTCGTTGAAGGAAACCATTGCTTTGTTGAGACGGGGGGCAAAAGTGTGCAAGCGAACTTTGGGCGAGGTTCTAATCAGGAACATGAGTTCGTTGGCTTCGTACTGGCTGATCAACAAGAGCTTGTTGTGTTCGGAGCTGCTCAAAACCCAGTTCACTGGGCGAAGGAAATCGTCAATGGGAGACTGTCCCTGCAAAGTTACGGTGCGTGGGAAGTCGTGGCTGACAAACAAGTCAGCGAAAGCGTCCATGGAGACCTTCTGCTTCTTCATGATGTCCCAAGCACTGGTGTTGGTGAAGACTGTGAAAGCATGTTTCACTGCACTCTGTTTGAAAGCTGCTTCTGCACCAGTTGCGATGTAGTCGACCAGTCCTTTGCTCACGTTGTGGTTGCATGCTTTGGCTGCCTTGGGTCTCTCGACTTGCCGCTGTTTTTCAATCTCGTGGGCAAGCTCACGCTCTTGTTCGTTGTCAACAGTGCAGTCTTCCAAACGAGTCTTGTTCATCGAGTCGTACTCCAGCACAAGATGTTGCATCGTCGAGTCAGATGAGTCGCGGTCAAGGAGGCGCTTGAAGGCACCGATGCGTTCTTCATGTACACCGTAAAGAAGCTCCAAGCTTCGTGATTCGTCTTCCTGAATCTTTTGCCAGAAGCGCTGGATTCGATTATCGTCACTCATCAACTGGTTGGATGCAGAGGTAGCCGGAAGATATTCTCGCAAGACCTTTTGCTGACGGACATGTTCGAGACCATGCATTGCTCGCAGAGGCCGAGCAATTTCCAGAGACTGACAAGTCTGTTCCATGCACCAAGCTAAGACATCAAGAGAGGTCAAGTCGTCGGTATCTTCGCAGCCCTTGAGGTCGCATATGCTTCTGTGGACTTCGGTTGGTGACACGAAGCATAGAGAATGACCATTGCCAAGGTTTCTGAGGCGCATACAAGCTGTGAAAAATGTCAGTTTTCTGGAATTGAAGAGATAGAAATCAAATATACCTTGCGTGAGACGGTCCTTGACAAGTCGGGGACCCAATGTGACTGCGGCATGAACACCCGTGGGAATGGCCAAATCAATACCGCGAGTGTGCACTTCATCGAGGTAGAACAGACAATCGTCAAGTTTTCCTGATAAAGGGGAGATGCGAAGCGGGGTGGTAGCGCCACTACGATCCAGAACCATAGCCTCATCTCGGTCGTCGAAGTAGATGGCAGCCTTTGCATCGCTTCTGCACTGCAACCACTGCTGAGCAAGTTGAAGGTTCGTGGCTTCCAAGACTTGGGCACCAACGTCAATCAGTACGTTGATGACGGGATTCTGCTTAGAAATCAGGGAGAGCAGTTCTTCGACTAAGAGTTTCTTGCCTTTCTCGCCAGCACCGTGGATGTATGTTTGGTTCTCCTTTCGCAGGATAAGATCCAATACCATTGCGTTCGTGTGCAGCAGTTCGTCAAGATCTTGCTGCTGGATCGAGTGAGGCAGAGTGACTCGACTGTCATTAGTCCCACTGAACCCTGTTATGAGCAGCTCGGCAGAACTTGACGGAGATGGAATGTCCCAGCCCGAAGCGGACAATCGTTTAGCAAACTCCTTGCCCTCCTTTGGAAAGACCACCTGATTGAGGTAAAAGTCGATAGTCTCCAAGTTGAATTGCAAGCTGGGAAACACAGACTCTCGGCACAGTACTTGGTCATCTATGTTGATCGCATCCAGTGAAGACAGGTTGTGAGGAAGGCTTCCAGCCAATGCCCATCCCCTGTAGATGTCCTGGGCGTTTGTGTCTTTAAGTAGAATCTTAAAGCAATCCTCGACTTGCGCCATGCTTAGGCCAGTGTAGTAATAACTCAGGCAAGTCAATAGGACTGCCACATCAGGGTGACCAAACTCGGAATTCTGTGTCGGAATGCCTTTGGCCCGGTATGGAACCGCCATTAAGCAGCGCTCTAGATCGAGTCCGTACTCCACAAGCCATCTCTTTCTCTAGAGCACAAATGACAGCAGATCGTGGGCGAAGTATCCCCGGAAGATAAGGATGGCAACCCAGTGCCCTGTCTCGGCACAGTCGCGTCTGATGATCGAGAGATCAAGCTCGTTCACATCGCGCGACTTGATGAAGTTGCGAATGGCCTTCCTCGTCGTGGCCGAGAAGTAGTCGAAAGACACACCTGCAAGTCGCCCTTCGACAGCATCCGTGACCAAATCTTCTAGTAGTTCATTAAAAAGTTGTGGCTTGAGGATCTTAATAGCTGGGAATGACTTGCCGTTCAAGTCTGCGTGCACGTTCATCGGGTGCTGCTCTGAGAGACCTATGATGCGAGACTTGACTTGTCGGAGAACGCCTTGTGCTATCTGCCAGCGATCACTCTTGCCATCAAGCATGTGTTGACTACCAACAGGATAGATGAGTTGTGACTTGATACCAAGAATCTCATCTCTCTCATCAACAATGTCACGACAGACAGATCCCAAGGAGCGCTGAAGGTCCAGAATGGCCGCGGCTAGAGACTTGTCAGAGATCATCTTTTCTCTAGTTATCAGCTTCATCGACAAAATCTCCTCAGGCAAGACAATCATGACTCCTCGACTCCTGCGGTAGTCTGTGACGACTTTAGAAATGCCTCTAATGGTCTCACTGCTGATCTTCGTCTTCCGCGAGAAAGGGATGTGACAAACACGATGTCCCAATAGTCCACCTAGACGTTGCGAAAGCACTTGTTCCGTTTGACGCAAAAGCGGTTTGAGGACAACGATACGAACCAGGCGAAGTCCGTCGGCTAACGCAGCAGCTAACATCGGCACGATGACAGAGGACTTCCCCTCGCCCATATTAAGTTGCATGACGGAGTTCGAGCCCGATCTGGAAGACATCATCTCCTTGGCAACCTTGGCCTGGAGGGGGCGGATGGTAATGTTGTTCTCGATCTCGAGAAGTAACCAGCTGGGATGTTCTTCGGTGGACCAGCCCTCTCTACCTGGGGTCCTAAGTTCCTTACGAAGACCTCTAAAGTTCTGCTTCTTGTGCAATATGAGAATGCGCTCAGCGCGTTGCAAAGAAGCAATGCTCTCAGCTAAGAATAACAGCACAGGTCTCCAAGATGGAGCAATACTCGAGATTTTGGCGACAGAGAGATAGCTCAGGAGATTTCCTTCGGAACATCGGGGCCACAGGTCTGCAGCGGACAGTATCGCCTCGGCCCTCGTGCTGGGAGCCAAAGCACCATGGATATGCTGCAGAATGTCTTTGACCAATTTTGATAGGGCAGCATGATACATCTCGAAGTCACGGCCGCTGAGAGACAAGCTCTGGTCATCCGATTCTACCTTGTAAGATCTGAGGGCTTCCAAACTCGAGCGCAGAATCAAAGCATAGTCTCTGTGAGTCGAGCTTTGTCGGGCCGAGAGTGTATCAGCAAGACGCTTCAAAGAGGCATCATTCTCGGAGCCCGCTGACACCGCATCAGTTTGAAGTATCAAAGGGGATGCGGCAATGTAGGTATGGAAGATAGGGATATCCGGTGCATGATTTGAGAGAAGATTCTCAAGACTCGGTGCAGGTTTATGACGATCACGGATTGGAGAGTGCTGCAAAGAGACACGAGACCAAGGATACTTGACAAGATTTGATTAAAGCCTCTTCAACTGATCTTCGACAACTCGAAGATGAGCCTGGAAATGACGGTTCTTGTGCCATTTCGAGAACCATTGTGCACATTTGTCAAAAGCATGCCCCTCGAAGATCATAGTGTAAGAGCCCTAAGGTGGCGCCAGCGCTTCATTAGGCCACTGCTCCAGGATAGCGCGAGTATAACGTTTAATCTGCTCGTTGAACTCAGTCATCTTCTTGTTGTATGTTTCGTACTGCACTTTGCTGGCGCTGCGCGGTAGAGTAGGTGCGTTTCCACTACTCCTGACTTGCTTGGTGATGGTCTCTACATCTGCAGAAGAACCGTTTGCTAACCTGTACCCATCGTGATTGTGTGGCGGGTCGATTGTGCCGAAAGCTCCAGAAAAAGCAAATGCAAGCAGGGTTCGAAGATACACAATGTCCTTAGGCCTTGACTTTAAAGCGATCGCGCAGAATGTGAACATCAGCGGGTACATCATGGCGTCTTTTCTAGCGGTTCGACACATGTTGTAGAGTGCACCCCAGTGCGATGGCAAATCCAGGTTGGTAAGTTTATACATGGTCGTCTTTAAGTAGTCGAATGAAGTGCGGTAACCACCAACTTCCCATCTACTTAACAGTGTAACGAGGTCTGTGTGGACCCAAAGACGGGAAGGCCAAGCATGCACAAGTGATGCAATTCCATGCACTCTCTCAGCTCGGACGTTTTGCTCATATCTGCCCCGATCGTCGTATAGCCTGTCATCCTCGGTGGCACAAACGAGATCGCTGACCAAGCCGGTTTTCATGACAGACAGATTTCTCTTACGAGCTCTTTCAAGCAAGAATCGGTCTCCTCGCTCGATTGAAGAACGACTATTCAGACCATAAGCTCTCTCGCAGGTTTGGCGGTGCTTCAAGATTGCCTGTACTGCCAGGAGAAAATCGTCGTGTTGAGAGTATGCAGGTAAATTCGCGTTCCAGGTCACGCTTTGCATGACCTTCAAGTGTCGCGGGTAGAACTCACGAGAAGGGGTAAGGGCTGCAATGGCCTCGAGTAGTACAACCTCCTGCTTGTTCAGTGGTAATGATGTGAAAAGAGAGGCTCTCTTAAGAATGTCGATGGCTTCCTCGACACCTATGTTGTTGGTGAAAGGGTCGGCCAGGCAGAACGAGGTAAGTGCATGGAGATATGCTTGGTATAAAAGGCCCAGCGTATCCTACGCACCTCGCAGCTTGCGAAGGTGGCGATCTAGAGAGTAGACAAAATGCTGGCGCTTTGGAACCTTCACATCTTGGACTTTGACGTTGACATGTGTGTTGTTTCTGCAAACTTCAACTTCTCCAAAAGGTATCAGGACTTGGCGCTCTTCGGGACAACCAGAAGTGACGGCGCTGCGAAGGACAAGCTTGTTGTGCAAGCCTATCATGGTACCGATGTTCTGGTTGACGTCCACGATCGCGTTGAACTCAAGAGATCTAAGCTCACCATCCATGTTTACTGCAAAGTGAAGATTGTATCTTGGGAGCTCAACTTCGAGCTGGAGGGGACGAGAACTATCGTAGGTGATGTGACAGTTTGCAGCTGTGTCGAGCACACTCAAAATTCCTGTCACCTTCCCGCCAATAATGCTGCTTGGCTCGATGAGACTTTTCGAACCTAGTTGCAATTGCGCTCTGGCTGTAGAGAAGTTTGAGCTGGAGAAAACAATTTTCCAATTGCTCACAGAACTCTGCCAAGGGTGATCGAGTGGACGAAACTCGACATTACCGGTCGACTCGTCAAGCAGATGGTGAAATGAGTGTACAAAATGATCAGGTAAGATATCCTTGAAGGTAGATCGTGGGAGGGCCTGGAAAACATGGCCATCGATACGACTCTTGATGATGGCTGCGCGGCCGCGAAGCCCTAAATGGATTTCGTTGCCTTCAATGTGCTGGGAGACACGACAGTCCATGCCAGGAATATCAGAGGCAAAAACTCGAAGGACTGAAGAGCCAAAGATTTGTTGGAACAAAGAAGCTGACCTAATACCATCAGGAACCTTACCTACCGGCTTGCCGTCAACAAGCATGTGACCACTGAGGAGGTTGAAACAAACTGTTTGACTCCAGCCTCCACGAGCGGGGATCGTGTTATTGGAAACCTACGAAGGAGAGATCTTGGATTGGACAGCCCACTTGGGGCCCAGAGTGACGCCATGCCAAATATGTCGAACAGCTAAGTTCAAGCCAGCACCATGCGACGGGAGGAGCTGATTTATATGTGGCTCCAATTTGTGCGCTATCTTGGAATGGCGGATCAGACTTTGTTGGACGAGCGAAGGTAAGGTTGTCTTGTTCACTGGGGTGTTGTCGCAAACCATTGCCTGTGCTTCGGCCGCGATTGAGAGATCATTAGAAGATCCAAGAAGTTGACGGATATGTTTTTCTTCGACATCGAAGGTGCTGTAGCATAGAAGAGCGACGAGAAGCAATCTTCCAACGGCATCATTCTGGATGTCTTTATGACCTGAAGATT
Organism: Aureobasidium sp. EXF-3400; assembly: GCA_024195585.1. NCBI lineage: Eukaryota > Fungi > Ascomycota > Dothideomycetes > Dothideales > Saccotheciaceae > Aureobasidium > Aureobasidium sp. EXF-3400. The sequence continues at coordinate 18,582 of SWBL01000124.1, forward strand.
GGTGGATGTGGGCTTTAAGTTGGTGACACCACTTGAGGGTGACTTTTCGTGCATCTTTTAGGAGCACAAGGCAGCCAGTCTGTGTCTTAACGTCGGGTGTCAGCGACAAAAGTCTCAAAGTGAGCTGAATCGTCGTCATCATGCTGTACTGCTTGTCCCAGTTGTTTTCGATAGCGGCCAGTCTTCGCCGAAGCAGAGCGAGCAGTTTCTTACAGTAGGCGGGATCAAGGAACGCTTCGTGTGCGTGCCGAAGATCATAGGAAGATGGGCTTCCAGCTTCCCACAATGCCTGCAGTAATACAACCGTCATAGCAGGGTTTGTGTGATCTAAATTGGAGCATCCGAGCTCCCGGAGGATGTTAATGCTTTGGACATATTCTCCAGCCCGAAGACTACCAAATGCAAGAAACTCCTCCTTTTCCAGACGCATATCGCACTCGTGCTGCTTAGACATTACTTGGTTGGTAGTATGCGTAGTGTTTTCAACTGCCCATTGAAGCTTCTCATACGGACCCTTAGGGAGTTGTAAGGTGCAATAAGACTTGACATCTGGGGCTTTGTCTGGCCATGTCGACCATTTCCTGGCTACAGAGTCCCAAATCTCATAACTTAGACCATTACCATGACATATGGACGTGATAATGGTCGGAAGCTTAGTGACCTTGTAGTGCGAGCCAAGGAATGATTTGACCTTGGAACACAAAGTAATGCGAGTCTTCCGGCCGACGTATGGCTTGAGCTGTTTATACTCGAGTAATGGCCAAGCATCGCCAGAGATAGAACTAGTCTGGCGCTGACCAATGTCATTGATGATGAGCCAAGTAGCATCTCTCCAAGCAGCAAACTGCTCGGGGATCCTCAGTTCGAATATGGTAGCCCTGATTTGTTCCTCGGTAGGAGGCAGTGTTTTCTCAATATCAACGATCTCCATTGCCGCCGCGGTTCTTCTTATCTCGCATTTGCGACATTGGTTTTCGTCGTGGTACTGGTCGCCTTCGAGATCCCAAAAATCTTCGTCATGGTCCATTTGTGCATGTTCAGCCATAAGCTGATTGTATGTGGCCATCTTTGTTTCCAGCTCTTGAGTCTTCTTAATCTTGCGTCGTTCGTCAGCTTAATCAATTGACTTGCGCAGTTGCTGAAGCGAGTCCGTCTGTTCATAGTAGCGAGAACAGAAGCTGTATCTGGCCGGTTTTGCAAAAACACCCACGGTAGGACGCGAAGCTTGTAAGTGACGTGTGTTGATGTATGTCTCCACTGCGGTAAGACGATGCATTTGCTCAAGTTTCGGCAGCAAGAGACAGTCGAACGTACTAGCGGATATCTCTAGTGAATATTCGAGCAGAAGAGGAATATCTCCAGTACAGATTTTGTCGAGAGCAATCCAAAGCTCTGTGACGACTAGTAACGCACCAGACTTTTCAAGCGGGCTGCAGCTGTATTCAGAAGAGGCAAATTTCCAGTAGTCCTCAATGAGAGCTGCCAGGCTGGCGCAAGCAGAGGTACCACCAGAAGCCAACTGAAGGACGGTCTAGGCGTCGAGATATGTTTCAACCCAAAGTTCGACGTCGATGAGTGCTGTAAGCAAATACTTGGCTGTTACTGCAGAGCCAAGTGAAGGGAGTTTGCTGGGGTCCTGGACGATTCGTGGTGGAGATTGAAGTGCAATTGCCGACAACTGCTTGGAGGGGGCAAGAGGAGCGATAGCTTGGCTCAAGGCTTGTCGAGTACCAGGAGGCAGTGAGAGGGAAGTGTCATCTACCCAACCGGTCACAGGGAGTTGCTCGATAGCGTCGTAACCCTTGACATGACGTGACCATGTCTGTTGAAGGGTTTTGCGGGCTGTTCCAGAAACTTTTTGTGCGCTTGAATTGCCTGACTCACCGTATGCTTGCTCGTACTTGAATGCACGTCTCGCGAGCTTGACATGAACGACAGAAAGCAAATCAGGATCGACTGACAAGTCACAGCCATGCTGTAAAAGTCGGGCAACAACTTCAATCATCCAGAGCTTGTACTTCTAAAGAGCTTCTGCAGGATCCAAGGTGATCGAAAGAGTTCGTAGCACTGCGACCTTAAGAAACAGCCAGAAAGGTGCTCTGCGCCACGGATGTTTGGTATTCTGCCACAGGACATCGTCTCGGACATGTTTGGATGTCGTAAGTGACGCGTGGTCGGCGCCGATCACGCTCAAGATGGTCATAAGATAATCATTGACAAAACCGGGATGGGTTGTGTCTCGGGTTTCGTGTAGCTTGGAACCGGCCTTCGTCGCGATGGGATTGTAATGCGCAGGAGGTGGTCCAGTCGCAAGTCGGCGTAGTGCAAGTTGTAGCTGCGATTGAAACGAAGCAGCGAAAAACTTGCCCGAGGCACAGGCTACAGCTCGTCCAGGGAAGGTTCTTACAAGCCTACCCTGCGTGCCCATGACCTTTCCATTGGCCGCGGAGACTTCGAAAGTCTCAATGACGACGGTCTCGGAGTCCTTGCGCAGAACCAAGACAGCAGAATTGTGTTGCGGAAGGTGTAGAGCAAAACAATCTACGTTGTATGAGTATGTGTTCTAGACGGCTGAGCGTAGTACTTACCACCAGGATTTAAGGCGGTCAAGTGAGCGCCGAGTAGGTCGTCGCGCAAAGCCCTTGCTTGCTCGGTCTTGTCCAGTGATGTCAGCATCTTTGCAACGGAAGTCCAAGCAGCGCAGCCGCGATTATTGAAGCTTTGTGTGATGCCTAGCAGGAGGCGCAAGAGATTCTTGTTGGTTGTAGAAAGGTCAGGCTCTTCACTCTGTGGCAGCTGGGGCGGCAAGGCGACATGGTTGATGAGATTCTGAACGTCTGCAACGCCGAGCGCACCGTTGTTCGCCGCCATGTTGGTCTGCGTCTTAAGTCAACTTCGATCTGATGGTGGGCGCGGAGAACGACTGCAGTGACAAGGTCGAGAGGGTGGAACACTGTGCGCGAGACGGGCGAGGGGACTGATAGAAGAAGATTGAACTTACTCGTAGAACGACCACCAGTTTTGATGAAGGATGTGATCGAACTGTTGTGAAGGTGTTGAGCAAGAGTGATGGTCGAACTTGTTTTGGTTTACCAGAGTGATGTTATGAGCTCACGCCGAAACGGAGAAGTTCGAGTGACCCTTGAAATCCAAGATGGCTTTATCCAGGTCGAACGAGGCAGAAAACAAAAGTCAGAGAACTAAGAGGAGAAAGAAATCGAGTGAGAGTGAAAGTGCAGCAGGCTAACAAGAGGGCAGGGTGGAAAGTCTTTCTGAAGAGTGTGAAACTGACGGTGTGATAGGCACAAACGGAGATCAACTTGCATGTATGAACCCGAGTTTACGTCCTCACTTCCTTACCGATGAAGCGGATAGGTAGCTGGATTCGAGACACGGAACGATGATAGGTCACATATGTTCTCCAAGCATAACTGATGGCAGAAATGATGGGTTCAGAAAACAAACGATGAAGAAGAGAAATGCGGGAATCATTCAACGAAACATCCATCCTCACTAAGATAAATAGTGAGGCAGCCATAGTAATACAAACCTCTTCATACAGCAGTGAAAAGACCCACTAGAGATGATGTGTGATGAATGTTGTTCGAGAAGCAGGACGAGAGGTTGGGTTGTCACCAGCCTTCGCACTTGCTGACCCAGGCTGGCTTCGCGGCAGATGCCGGCACAGTTGGTGTCCCTCTTGCTGTGGCAGTCACGACTGCGACACTCAACATCTCACGCAGAATCGATTGCGCCTGCTCTTTTGCTTCTTCAATCGAGGAAGATGTCCGACCCCGATCACCCCTGTACGCGCAATTGAGGATTGCCGCACCTCTGTCAAGACGATCGATAAGAATCTCATGCTATGCGCCCAAAACTCTTTGCCTCGATCGATGCACCAACGGCGACTCTCTGACAGCAACGGCTACTCAAGAGACAAGAGGACAGAGGGAAAAGAGAAGGGGGATGCCCATGTACACAATTGTCGTCTTTGATGAAGCCGATGCACGACACAACATCGGGCTATCTCGAGAGCCGCACGGCCGTGAGCTTGATGCCATGCACGACCTGCAGACTTGTGTCTGACTACCACGCGTCCTGTTTCGTATCCTAACAAGCGCAGCTTCCTTTTGGTCTCATCGTCCAGTCTGTCTTTCGTGAGCTCCAAGCATATCGTCAGGGTCCGCAGCAGCCGGACGTTCGTGGGTGGAAGAACTACCTACACTTTGGCACATGATCCGCCATGTCTACCAGATCCTTTATCTGAGAAGCTGCTGTAGGTTTGACTGCTGTGAAGACTGAATGCGTTCGGCTCTCTCCCTCTTCATCAAGGCATGGTTGCTGCTCAACTCAGCAAGACCAATGACCGTTCTTTCCATTGGCCTTCAATAGGTCCGCATGGCAGTACACAGTCCTCCAAAAAGTCGAGATGCGCCCTGTTGAGCGACGATCGCCTTGGATCTGAACAGGAGAACACTCCCACGCCGGTGCTACGGAAGGTGGCGTCTTGATTTACACAGCAGTTGATGAGGGGTAAGTGAGCTTCTGTTCCAGCAGGTAAGTGGGGGTGTCGTCTTCAAATAGACCAGCCTACCTTCTTCAATTGAATATCCTTTTCTCTCTGTATACCTGCTTCATCCTTGACTTCTGTCTTCGATTATCGTTGTCTTGATCTACACCCCGCGTCTGCTCTCCACCACGGAACACAATTCCGTACCAACCCACCACCACCTACCAACTACACCAGCAAACCCACATTCACAATGGCCAAAGGCAGCTGCATGTGTGGCGAAGTCCACTACGAATACACCGTAAGCTACTTCGACTCCTCACCAACCCAGTGATTTCTGACGTCCCAATCTTTCAGGGCGAACCAGAAGTAACAGCCCTCTGCCACTGCACCGACTGCCAGAAATGGACCGGCGCAGCCTACACCTCCAACGTCGTCGTCCCCCGCAAAAGCTTCAAGGTCACAAAGGGCAAGCCCAAGGACTACGATGCCACCGGTGCTTCCGGCAAGATCAACAAGCATTGGTTTTGCTCAACTTGTGGTTCTTCTCTGTACACCGAGCTGGAAATCATGCCAGATTCGACATGCATTAAGAGTGGAGGTTTGGATGGAGGTGCCGCTAATCATGATATCAAGGTTGAGTTTTACAACAAGGATAGATTGGGGTATACTAAGCCGGTTGAGGGGGCTGATCAGAAGTCTGAGTTCTCTTAGGTGTGCAGGATAGATGTTTTGAATGGCCGTGATGCTCTGGATTGATGGACATCATGGCTGCTATTGAAATCTTGGGAGGATAAGCTTTTTTGGCAGATATTTTGGAACATGAAAGATATTGATGCTCGAGTCTTGTTCCGCGTGCCATCTGTCCGTCTGCCGATGAACGAGTCAAGCTCATGGTTGATCTTGTCCGTGGCTAGCCTACTCGCCCGAATTCATATCGTGGCTTCTGCCATCAGAGTTCATTGTATAACTTCGTTCAGACACCATATTCTTCGGAAAGATAAACGAGCATCAATACCTACAACGTGAGAGACGATCCCTAGAACATGAGATATCATTTGGTACAGTGCTGTATTCACACGTATACCTTTGACTCAAACCGACAAGTGAATATTCAAGAACAAGGTCAATCTGGTCGTTTTCTGCCTGTTTCTAGAATGAATGATATCGGAATTCACATCAGAGCTCGAGCAAGTAAGACGGTGGAGAAAGAGGGTTGGAAAGTATACGTTATTCATACATCATGTTATCGTAAGATATCGTTCGTGACATTCATGATCCGGACCGCTAAGATGAGCCTTTGGTGTGTTCTACGAACAGAACAACCAAATATGAAGAAAGCAAAAGAGAAATAGAATGGGGGTATCAGAGATCCAAAGCATCTGGTAAAGCGTCCCAGAGTGGATTACAAGCAAGTGAAGAAAAAGCTTGGAGCCGGAATGGGGGAAATGTCGGCCCCGTAATAGGTAAACAGGCCTCAGACTGAAAGCAACCCAGTCCTGGAGGCAAGAAGTGAAGATGATCGCTGTTGACCTTGGCCAGCAAGGACGTCGATGGTTCCGAGTTCGTCAGAAACTCATGCTTCGACTGGATGCGTCGGAAGCGTCGCCTCGTAGCGAGAGTAGTGGCCACTCGTAGAATGTTGAGAACGCCGTTCTCGCCAACTCGAAATGCGAATGCGCTTCCTTGACGACGTAGGCAAGGACCTCACAGATCTGACTTAGGTCAAAGCCAGTGTAATGGAGGTCGATACAGAGGTTCAAGATGACCTCGATCCGAGCACATGATTTCTCAATGCGTGTGAGGCCCAAGACCATCGACGCGCAGCGAAGGGATTGTGTACTTGTGTTGAGTTGTGATAGGTTCACATGGATACTGGAAAATGCAAACGTCAGCATAAGAATATACTGAGATCAAGGTCAAACATACAGGCTATCATTCATGGTGCTTAGAGTCTCTGGAGCCATGACCAAATAATCGCTCACAACACCCATGCTGAAAAAGTCACTCGGTGTGTCGAGGTCGATGAGTTCCTGGAAGACGTCCATATTGATGGAACGGCCGAGCTTCTCTAGTGCTAGTGCATGCGCTGTCATGCTAGGTTGCATATTGTCGATAGGCTGAATCAACTTGGAGATGCTTGCATGTTTTGCGTGCGACGACAGGTTGACTGCCATGGTGTTTGGATGTTTCTCAGATCTGAAGTAGGTTTGACAAATAAGAGGAAGAGAGCTGAATATATGAGGCTTGACACGGTTCTGCTGCGACTGCAGAAGGTACGACTGATACTTGCAGGACGCCACGAAACGCCGGGGCATCGCCAACCTTAGCATCAAAGTATGCAACAGCCACCAAGCACTGGGCAAGAGGTGGAGTTTAGGATGTGAGCCGGGCAACGTACTCCGTACAGGATAGTGGCTTGCCGCTTGCCATCCGACTGTTTCTAGACCGGTCTGCTACGAATCATATAAATTGCATATCTCGGGTGACAAAATTCTACCACAATGCGATGTTTCAATGATGCTATTCTGATCAAGTATGCATCAGCGTTGTTTTCACGTCCAATCAATCCGCAAAAGTGGATGGTTGTGACAGGCTCGACATGCAGGACCGGATGACAAGGCAGGTCTGGTTTCTTCGTACATGTCGTGGTCAGGATTGTCTCATGTTGACCTGCTAACGATTGTCGTTTCCAGGAGCAGGTTGACCCGAGCCTAAAAGCTAATTGACTCGAAGAGATCTTGTTTTGATGGTGGGAGAAGGCAACATATAGTTTGAGGCGGCGAATCAGATCTCTCGCGTAGCATGTGCCCGTACTACCCACAGGGCTTCCGGACTTAGGGTCGAGATTGGTCCTGACAGATGAATGGTCTTCGGAGGCCTGGTCCATTCCTGAAGCCGGTTGTGGCGGAGCCCCTTCCTGCGTGCGTTCCTTCGAGACCACGATCCGCAATTGTTTTTAGTCAGGTTGCGAGCCGCAAGAAGTGACAGGTGGGAAAGTGTCAACGGGTCGCAAAGTACAAGCGTTTTCTGCACAGAGCGAGAACGGGCGGCCGACCGCACGGAGTTGAAGCAATCTGCGCTCATCCCTTATTCGACGCGCTTGGTCTGATAGGTGTTGCAAGCAACTCGGCATTACTGACACCGCAGAGGCGCGCATGATTGGTAGAAAAGTAGGTAAGGAGGAGAGGTTGGCAGCCGCGAGTTGAAAACGTCTCCACAAAAAGAAAGATCGCTCCAGGCCCTGGACCCTGCTTTGACCATCGAACTTGGATCGTAATTTCATTCTTCCATGCAAGAGATCACCAGATGTTGCGCATAGAGTACAAAACAACAAGCATCGAGCAACCGAATGCGTCTTAAGGGTGGGTTCCATTATGACAAGTATCTTGCCGCCGCTGCCCATCAGCAACCTTTTTGCCGAGCATCGTACTTACATGCCCACGCAGCTGATAAATTGAGACCAAGTCTCGCCAGGAACTTGTTTCCATGACTCTCTAGACGCATATCTGTGAGGCCTTCCAATCATGTACTGTAGTCAAGACAATTGTAGTAGATTGCCTGGGCGCTGGAGCACATTTACGAGTCTAGATCACGCAACGCTCGTGGTTCAGCGAGCAGACCTCGCGGACTCGGACGATGCCTCCTAGCGTGAGCCGCAAACTGTGTGTCAGCCACATCCAATCTGATTACTATTCAAGTAAGAGTCGCGTCCCCCTCCTTCTAGCCACGCGGATACATCTTGGTCATTGGTTGAGGCTTGCACTTGAGAGCTCGAGTATAGTTCCTGGCAACCACAAAGGGGGCTGATAGTGTTATCAGTCAGCCGTGTCAGAAGCCACGAGCCTTCTCGCAAGAGAAATCATTCCCAGAATCTCACGATCGGAGATGAGATCAAAGGATAACAATCAGGGGTGTAAGCCATCGATTCGAGCTGAGGACGAGACGTGGCTTTGACTTCCATATTGAAGACTACTAACTTGTCGCTCAACTCGCTTGTCTAGTATGGGCATGTAACAGACCAGGCTCTTAGCCACCACATTTTCTCACATTTGTTCACAGAGGTGTCACACAATTCACTCTAGTATAGAGCAAAGTGGTTTCAGAAGACTAATCTCAGCTTTAGTTTGTCCTCCTTGACAATCTCATCTTCCATGCTTACAAGCTCTTCCATATCCCATGGACAGCTTACGTATCTTCCACCAAGCCATTCTCTTCGCTTAGCAGCTAACCATGCGATAGTATCGCCAGCTAGATCTGGACTGTCAGGAAACTTGTTGCGAATCTCTTCGGGTGCTATGCCTTCACTGATCTTCGTCTTGATGGCCCCTGGGTTGACACAGAAGGTCAAGAGTCCTGCTTCACCATATTCAACCTGCAAAGACTCTGTCCATCTCACAATTGCAAGCTTCGAGCTTCGATAGTTTGCGCTGCCAGGCCGAACATTCAATGCACCTGAAGAGGCTAGGTTGATCATTGTGCATAACCCATCTGAGCTATCTCTAGTGGACAGTAGCATGGGCAAGAATGTACGCGCCATGTTTATGAGGCCATGGACATTGACTTCCCAGGTTCGCCAGATGGTATCGGGGTCTGAGTCAAGCAGAGACTTGTTGCCCTCCATGTGGGCTGCGTTGTTGATGACAAGGTCCAATCGGCCGTCAAAAGCCTTTTCCACGACCTTGTACAATGCTTCCACGCTTGATCGGCTAGAGATGTCGACCGTGTTGCTGAGAATAAGTGGTTCAGGACGCCCTGCCTTCACTGCAGCAAGCTTCAATTGTTCGACAAGGTCCTGTGATACACCGTGGAGATCGGTTACTGCGATCGCAGAGGCTCCTGCACGCGCAAGAGCTGTAGCTGTGGCGTGTCCAACCCCTGTTTCCCATGCTGCGCCTGTGATCAGGACATGTTTTCCTTCCAGATTGAGTTTGAGAGGGGAGATATAATCGTAGGTCGAAGAGTGCCTTTTCGAGGTGAACAAGCCACCAGACTGTTCAAGTGGGTTCGGCTTTTTGGAGGCCATGTCGATTTCGACAAGGAGAGTGATTGTTTCTATGTATCGAGAAGTTGCTCTACGTGGTTTGGTGACTGTATTGGATTGTAGACTGATCTTTATAGGGAGCGATCACCAAATATACTACATGTACGAATTTACTACATATCGCCAGCTATCCGGATTTCGGCGGCACACGACTCGTATCTAATTTCATAGTCGTCAATAGCACTGCAATCATTACCATTCGCGTTCTAGTGATGCTGGGCGTAGACCACGACGAAGGGAGCGTTTTGGATCAACAACTGAGCCCTATTAGAGCCCCAGAAAGCCCTATGACTGCTTCCGACGGTTTTTGTGAGCTCGGAGGACTATCATAATGATCTCGGCAAGCAAGTTCATTGGTCAAATAACCTTGCTATGTACGAAAGTGGACTTCCCCGCTATCGGATGTGTTCAAGTCCGTACCAGCCCGATACTGCCCCACTGCCTTCCCGACATATCATACGGAGTACAGCAACAACATCTCACCCACTGCCTCGATTAACACTCTCGTGCATCTTCATAGGTCCTGATCTCCTCGCACCATGTTGACCGGTATCGCCCACGTAAACCTCACTGTTCCCTCGAACACGCTCGATGAAGCGGAGGAGTTCTACAGCAAGACTCTTGGTATGCAGCGCGTTCCAGTTCCCGCATTGCAAAAGGTGAGCTCTTTCTTCAATATGCAATTTGATTATCATACTCATCATCTTCGGAAACAGGACAGACTTGCATGGTATGTTATATCCAGTCGCCTATACATGACACGCACAATACGAAGTAAAGGCTCATAAGCAACACAGGTTTGACATCACACCAAAGGGTCAGCAAATCCATATCGCTTTTGGTCCGGAAACCGAGGAATCGTCCCGTCATCCTTGCTTCCAAGTAGAGTCACAAGAAGCTCTCCTGAAGCTCCAAAAACGTGTGTTCGAGCATTTCGAAGCTGGAGGCAAAGGAGCTCCCAGAGCGGCTGATAAACCTGGAGCGGAGAACTCAGGTATGTCGATATGCAACACTGTGTGACCGGAGATATCAGACTGACGGTACGGGACAGGCGCAAAAGGAGTAGAGTACCCAAGCAGGTTCTTTGCAAGAGATTATGCTGGAAACCGTCTCGAGTTTAGCTTGTGAGCAACTCATCTTCATGATGAATTTTTTCGTACAAACTGCATCTCTATATGCCCGGTATATTATCCATTGATTCTTGAATCATCATCTCTCTGGCATATCGGCTAGAGGTGCAGAACGACTGTACACTACACCCGCATGCACTTCCCGCTATGGGGTGTGGGGTAAAGGCAGCGACATATTTACCCAGTGGGGTCCCCACTCGACTCCTCTCCTTACATGCATGAAGTCTGTATCTCTTTGTTTATTGAGACCAGGATGTACGATTTAGCCGCCAAGACAGCCATGGAGCAGCTGAGGGGATCATTGAATGGTGTGCCGGGTAGCCGATATACCGCCATTGAGCTCAGCAGCATCGTCATTGATGTTGTAACAGCTAACAATAGGTGCAGAGTACATAAACGCTGCTTGTGTTCAATGCCGCTGAGGCATTTGAACAATCGAAATAATCGTCTGAGTCAGAATGAGAAATCTCATCGCCAGCACGTACCTTGGCTCGCTTCTTTTGGGAAGTCATGTCTTTGCATCACCCAGTACGAATCAGCTTGGAGATATCCACATCTTGGCTGCTGATGATCTGATTAGTATGTGGTCGATTGATAGGCTTCTTGCACATCACTGACAAGTTCGTGAAGCTACGGACAACAGCACCACGAGTGCCGCCCTACTCTTGAGTAGCCCAGTCGCCTTGACCTCTGCTCTCAAAGCATGCGAGTCACTGTCCGAGAATCTATGGTCGCCTTCTACCTTGCCCTTCACTGCTGGTCTGAACAATTCGCTTGCCTATGAGGTCTACAGTGGAGGTCTTGCCAGCAACCAGCTCATGTGGATCAGCCAGTCTCATGCAAAGCTACAATCCAGACATTCTGGACCTCCTGTGCACTCTGGACCTCCTCACAAGGCACCACAATGTACAGCGATGGATGTTCACGGACAAACCCATGCCGTCAGCTGTAATGAGAAACTTCCTACTCTCTGCTCACAAACTGCCCCAGCATCCAATATCACATATGCAAACAACTCTCCGCCATACCAGATCTCCCAATCTGTCGGTTCACAAACACTGGTCGGATATCGCGACTTCTTGACTTTCCGATTCATGGGAGTTCGATTTGCTGCTGAGCCGGAGAGGTTCACTTACTCTTCTGTCTATGATGGGACTGGAGTTAACGATGCTCTCGAGCCTGCCCCTGAGTGTTTGACTTTGCCGAACAATGGGTCCACAGATTGCTTGTTCCTCAACATATGGACCACTAATCTGCCTGGGCCATCTGAGAAGAAGGAGCTCAAGCCAGTGATGGTGTATATCTACGGTGGAGGTTTCACCACTGGCTCTGCAAGCAATCCAACCAATGATGGCGGCAATTTGGCTGCACGCGGAGATGTGGTCGTTGTCGATATTGCGTATCGCTTGTCCACACTCGGCTTCCTTACTCTAGATGACGGCGTCCACAACGGAAACTACTTCCTCTCTGATCAGATCGCTGGTCTCGAATGGGTCCAGAAGTATATTGAGCACTTCGGCGGTGACCCATCTCGCGTCACTATCTTCGGCGAGAGTGCAGGAGCAGAGTCTGTCAATGCTCTCATTGCTTCTCCAAAGGGCAAAGGTCTATTCCATGGAGCGATTTTGCAATCAAACTACTATCAGCCTTACGTTCCTTTGGCTACTGCCATTAACCAGACCACGGACCCTATTCTCAACCAGACGGGTTGTGCAACTGCTGCCAATCAGTTGGCATGTCTTCAAGCATACAACGCTACTGCGTTGCTCAGTCTCAAGACTGTCTTCAAGTAGGTTTCTCTCACCGTATATGAGCTTTCCATACTAATACATGTATAGCTATCCAGTCGTCGACGGCACATACCTAATCACCGACTTCATCGATCTCAACAGCACCACAACCACCACCAACCGCGTCCCACTAATGCTAGGCGTAAACCGCGACGAAGAAGGCGTCCTAGGCACCATCTTCCCAACCACCAACCTCAACACCGGCATCAACGATATAGCCGCTGCAAACCACCTCAACGCAACCACCATCCTCTCTTCCCATCTCTTCCCTCTAGGCACCAGTGAAACCAACAATGCAACCCTCAACGTCTTCAACACCACCACCCGCATCTCCACTGACATCTCTTTCCGCTGCGTAAACCAATTCTCCGCCTACGCAGGAGTAAAAAACGGTGTTTTGCCCAATACGTGGTTTTTTGAATTCAACCGCACGTATCAGGATCCAGCTTACAATCCTAATGGCATTTGTGCTGCTCCTGTGACACCCTCACACCCTAACGGCGATCCCTCCCTCGAGTATTACAAATGCCACGCAGGCGACTTGGCGAATACTTTTGGCAATGTAGCGAGAGTAGGTTTTCCTGATCGCGATGGCTTGGATGCAAAGTTTGGGCAGTTGGTTACTGATTATTGGACGAGTTTTGCGAGGAATGGGGATCCGAATCCGCAGATGGAGTATTTAGAGGTTAGAGGGTATTGGAATACTTTTGGGCAGATTAACGAGTCGGGACCTTGGGGGAAGGTTGAGGCGGAGGGACCGAGGATGATGGAGTTGCAGTGGAATTCGGTGATGGTGCCGTTTAGGGATGTGGAGCAGTGTGCTGTGTTGGGTTTCCCTTTGGATTATCTGACGAGGTAGGAGATGTTGATGCAGTTGTGAGCAGAGTAGATTGGGAAAGAGTATAGTCAGAAATGAATAATATGGCTGTACATAACAACCCTCTTGAGGCTCCCTAACTAATGCTTGTTGATGCTCGATAAGAATGAAAATGCTCTTGCTGCACCACAAGTCTACAGATGTTTCTAGAAACCAAACGCACATATGCAAAACAATGCCTAAACCTCCTTCGATCTACTGCTCGGCAATTCTCCAAGCTCTCAGAGGTAGGCTCTGCAATTGCAGTGCCTTAGGCTTGATGAAGCCCCAGAAGGTTATTACACCAATGATGATGCAAAGCACGTTCACAATATAGTAGCCATCAGTGGTGATGTTGCAAGTTCCACCTCCGTTGACGCAGATATGGCGGTCGTTCTCAAGAGCGCATGAGAATGGCTTAGTGATAAGGTCGCCCTTGAAGTCGGGAGGTGGGATGGAGGCAGGTGTGCAAGTTGCAGCGGTGAACATGTCGACAAACTTCAGAATGAAGAAGCGAGGGAATGTGCCGCCAAGGTTGCTAACACTGTAGGGGATTGATGTTAGTGTGTGAATCAAGACAGAAGATTGAGTCAGGACTTACGTGGCGAGAAGAGTCATGTAGGTACCACCAATATGGGGATCAGCAATCTTTGCGTGGAAAGCGCTGACGGCGACGAACATGACGGTGCTCATGAAGGTACTGAAGACGTGCTCAACAATGACAACACAGAGGTAAGGAAGGTTAGTACCGCCACTGGGGAAGATCATGACAGTAAACTGAGCAAATGCAGCAGCGATAAGTCTGCCCACAAATGCCCAACACCAAAGACGCATGGGAGCATATTGCTCACTCCACTTTCCAGCGTAGTAACCTAGCGAGATCTCGAAAGGGAAATCGATAAGAACGGTCAGAGCAAGATCTTCCTGGCTAAAGCCTTTCTCCAACAGCTTGAGGTTGGTGACAGCGTCGTTTGCCTGGAAGCCAATCTTTGCAATAAGATGGATGACGATGAATGTTTGGATGTTCTTCAAGCTGAGAATGCCACCCATGACTCTGTAAACTTCCATGATGCCGTCTCTTTCCTTGGTCTTGTCTTCCTTCTTGAGCAGAGCGAGGCCGAGAGTAACAAGGAGGTATGCCCATCCCCAGAAACTGAGGTAGCCGCCGAGGGTAAGAAGACCGTGGTCTCCGGGAACACTGCGGAACCACTTGTTGGCAAAGTCCTTGGAGGAGAGAGCGAGGAAGACGGTGTAGGAAAGGAACTGGCCAGCGGTAAGACCCACTGTCTGGGCGGTACTGGCGTAAGAGAGGTTGGACGGCGACAGGAGGGTAAGAGCCCAGCCTAAACAATGTTAGTACCCAGTCATATGGAAGATTAAGGGTATACATACCATCAACAGCAATGTCTTGAGTTGCGCACATCAGGACCAGGGCGAACCACCATCCAGTAAAGTTCCAGACACCTGCACCGCCATTTTCACCAGCCTTGACCATCATCTCTTCGACGTGGGATCCGAGCCAGATCATACCAAAACCACTGATTGTCTGAATAGGGAGAATCCAACTCTTTCTTCTGCCTAACCTGGGCGTCCACACAGCATCGACAATAGGCGACCATAGCAGCTTGAGCGAATAGGGGTATGAAGCGAGCGAGTAGACGCCAATCTGGCCGTAGGAGAGATGTGACTTGAGGAGGAAGGGGACCGAGCCGGCGGCCAGACCCATGGGAATGCCTTGCAAGAAGTATAGCAAGACGAGTAACAGGAAATTGCGCTTGTCCTGCTCGGGGAGGTCTGTGAAGCCTTTGGACGCGGCCTCTTGGTGAGTCGTCGGCGGAGGTTCATTGTCGAGGGTAAAGGAGCTTCTGCTCATGAGGTTGGCCGTCACGGCGGCAGAGTCTTGTGATTCGAGCGAGGCATGCTTGCGCCGTTGTTCGAGCAGATTTCCAGACATGTTGGTGTCGTCTCCGGTGGACGAAGCTGAGGAAGGAGCAGAGCCCGTAGCCTTGCTAGGTCTGCTGGAAGCGCCGTTGGCTTTCCTGGGCATCGGAGAAGGCGAGTGGGCCAGATTGATGTCTGCCGGGCGCGAATGGTGAGAGTTGGCTGCACCTACGTCGATCGGTCGTGGTCTTCTGTTTTCTCTGGGTATAAACGTGTCCAGACGGATATCGTTCGGCTCGTTGTTATCGATATCCACAATATGGGAGCTGGGATGCGCTTGGAATAGTTCGTTGGACAGCGTAGCAGACATGCACCGGAGTTTGGGTTTTGAAATCAGCAACGGTATTTGCTTTACAACAATCTATGTACAGGAGATGCTCGCCAGCAACTTTTCCCTTGTTCCAACAGTCTCGATGAAACACCACGCAGGTCCACTTCTCCTTTCGTAACGTGGCCCTTGCGCGCCCCTCTCCGCAGAGCCGCCCTGCCAAGACCTGCCACTTCGCCGATCTCTCTGACCTGTCTCTCTTCTGCCCGTCCAATTACTTTGATTTACATGCATCTCCCAGCAATGTCCCGACTGCATCTCATTGGACGTACGTCCGCCGTCGTAATGGGGCTCGCTGATACCATCAAGGGTTTGTGTTTTCACGTTTCAAAGACTTCACCTCCCTCAAGCTCCCACCTGTCGTAGTGCAGCATTGCTATCCTCTTTGATACCGTCAGCGGAGAGGACTCAAAAGCTCTTAGGATTTATACCCGTTCGTTTCAAATGACAGGTCTCGTGGAATATCAGTTCGATGTGAAAGCTCTGCCGTGAATCTCGTTTGCATGCACGTAACCGCTGGGAACCTTCTGGACAGCACTGCATCCTGTGATAAAGAAGCACTGAAGAGAAGGGCCAAGTACATATTTCCTTCCTTTTCCTTCCCCGAAGCTTGTGAAACCACAATCAGAAGTTCTTGTTGCCAGTGACCTCTTGTTTGTCGTTCATGCCGTGAGGTTGGATATCATTCTCGATCTTCCAAGCGTGCAAAAGAGGGCGTCAACGATCTAGTCGTTTCCATTTCGATTGAGCTGCTATCGACGACGGACAAGAGTTTCGACAGATTCCGCTTTCCTTCCCCATCTTGAACCGTCACATCGCGGAAGGCGCGACCTGTTGTTAGGCAGACATCCATAACGCACTTCTGAGATGGCGTCAACCACTCCCTCCGACATCACTGATGTGTCTGAAGATCTATCCAAAGTTCGTCCATCTTCTCTATACATTTCGAGATCGAAGGCTCACATCATAACAGCTACACATCGCGCAACTCAATCCCGCTATGCATCACGATACGCTCACCGGCGTCGATCAGTCTACCGAGAGCAACAGTGTCAAGCTGACTCTGGAGACTCTGCCCCCTGAGATCAAGAACGAGATCTTTTCTCACCTTTTGCTCGCCGCCAAAGTCAAGTACTCCACAAACGGATCCTGGCCAGGACACAAGTACAAATTCAGCACTACCATCATGCGTGTCAGCAAACAGATGAAGCAGGATGCCACCGCCTATCTACACGGTCAGAACGAATTCGCCCTCATCAGCTCCAAGTTCTTCGCCTTCGCCATCGACAGAAGACGATTTCTGCCTGCTGTTGCCACAGGGAAAGCTGCCAGAACGTTCAAGAGTCCTGCAATCGAGGCAACCATCACTCATGTTGGGGAAACTCTTTGTATGTGCTGCAATCCTGAAAAGCACAAGGATAAAGACCGAGCAACCCACGCTCTATTTCTGGTCGCTGATCTTGAGCATCTTGTGCGAGAATTACGCTTGACATATCACATGTGGTCTTCCAAGCCCATCTACATCATGTCCGAGTTTAACGCCACTCCGGTCGAACACATCCCTGTTAACGTCGACACTCAGATCAAAGTCGTATGGAAGGTCAATCCACCACACCGCCAGGATTTGACTGTTCCGGAACGCCGGGCTAGACAGATCCGGTTGCTGAACCCTCTCGACTTCGCTACTGGTTGTGGCAAAAAGATTTCCGTCGTCGGAGTGGACAAGGACATCGCTCGCAAAGTCACTGAAGAAGATATGCCACGCATTCTGTCCCTCGATGCTGTCGGCCGCGACCTCTACAAACTCCTCAAAGCTCAAAAGATGCATCTCGACACGCTCTTGTCTCAGGAGGATTCGCCTTGCCTTCACAGTCTCATCCACTCCTACACCGACCTTGCTTGCGCAGGTTGGCCATTGGATATCATAGGTTATTGGAGAAATGCCACTGTGACCAGAAACGTCAACATGCACGGTACAATGATTAGCTTATGCCTGATGTCTCTTGAGAAGCTCGACGATGAGGATTATCAAGCTGAAGTCACAGACTCGTGGCAAATGGCTGTTCTGTGCTTGGTACTCGACTGCTTATTCACCATCGCTCAACTCTGTCTGAAGGAAGGTTCCTACGCTCATCTAAAAGACTGTGTCGACCTTATTACGAATGTGGAATGCTACACTTTCCGTGGCAATAACCACCAGCTGTTCCCCGGTAGCCTCAAAGCCTTGCTGAGTCATTACGTCGCATGGCTGCTCATGCAGGATGGAGGGCGCGCAACCGACCAAGCCGTGTCTCAAGGCTTGGATATGCTGCAGATGGCAAGAGAATGGATCCACGCTGATAGTGAAGATGAGGTCTGGCGTCACTTGGATGCAGACTGGGAGTTTACGCGCAGAGTTGGCGCAGTAAGTTGTCTTTTGGCTTTGTTGAAATTTTGCTAACCTTTGTCTTTCCACAGGGCAAAGCTGAACTTCGATCGAAAAACTTCGGCCGCTCCAAAACCTCATGTGTCAACTTCCAGGGCTTGCTGAGTCGTCCGCGCGTTCACAACACGCCTGTACACATCAAGCCTCCTCGCGAAGCGCTCCAGGGCTGGACCACCAAGCGAAAGGATCTAAAGCCAGAAGTGGCAGCACACATGATCGAATACACCGACAGAATCTCCAAATCCAAGTTTGCAGAGCGCAGCCCTGCTTTGGCTGAGGAAGCACTCAATCACGGACATGTTGCTCCCGTAATCCTCAACCTTCTTCTGGAGCCCGAAGAAATGCAAGAGGGTCCGGCTCTCCCTCCTGGTATGCCTCCTGGTTTCCTGGCAGGCGGTTTTGGAATTCAGGTTGGACCGGTGACCACGGTTGGACAGGTTTTGGCAGACATGGGTATGAGTGCTCCTCAGTCTTGAAGGGTCGACAGCGGCAGAAAAAACACATGGACAAAGGACTGGAGGATTTGGGAGTCGTGTGACATATGACAGGAAGGAACGTTGTTGACACACGCGATTGTGTTGCAAGTGTACCACTATCAAGAGGAGATTGAAGAAGAGGGAACGACAAGCAGTGTTACTTTGTCGTGATGAATTCAGTAGATGATAATCAAAACATTGTGTTCAACATTTTTCATTTCCAAGCAACATGCCTAGTACAAGTATTTGCTATGCATATATTTCTCTAATCCAAGCGACTGGCATGGTTACCAGGTCCCTTTGTCGCATCCTCTGGCTCCCAAGTGAAGAACTGCTCCTTTGCAGGGATACACTTCCTCAACGCAACACCATAATCACCAGCATTAGGCGTCCTCAACAGCGTATGAATGTGGAACTTCGCCGGCTGCTCGTTATTCAAGAATACACCCGAATGATGATCAAACTCGACAATCACCACAGGAGACTGAATGCGATAATAGAAAGGGTCTTCATCACCAAACCCACCGATCCAGCTAAAGTAGGTCTCGTCCGCAAAAGACATTGCTTGTTTGAGTTTCTTTGCCCGAGAGGTAGCGGGAAGGTAGAGGAAATATTCCTCAATGATGTTTGAGACCAGATTGCGTTGTTCAGAACTCATATCCTTGAGGGTGATGCCTTCGTAAGGAACGATACGGTTATCGCGGTATGCGCCGCAGAGATGGCGTTGATCGTCTCTATTCCAACGACCCTCTGGCATCTCAGGATCTTTCATCAATTTGTAGATCTGAGTCTTTTGCTGTAGAGAAGGAGATAGCGATTGCATAAGCTGCAGACCAAGCTCTTCTTCTCTGGTGAGGATACGAGTGCCTTTGTAAGGTCCAGAGTCGATTTCATTAGGCTCGGCACCAGTGAACCATGGAGAAATGACGATTTGGCGTTTGAAGAGGAAAATGTTTAGACAGAGATGATGACCATAGAATGACCAGCCCCAGGGTTGTGTGGCAGAAGGCTCGCCAAACAGAACAAAGTTGTAACTGTATTCATTCATCACTTTTGTGCCTTGAACCAGTTCGCCGAGGAAACCGTTAATTCGCATGGCGGAGATTGCTTTTTGGTAGCCTTCAGGAGATAAAGTGGCTTTGAGGACCGCGAGGATGGAATCTCTGACTTTGGGGGTTTGTTCGTCGAGGCGGAGGCCCTTGTGTGCGAGCAGGAATTCGGGGTTGGACCATGTTCGCCATTCTGGGCTGTCGATGTGGTAGCTGAGGGTTTGTTTTTGCTCGTCTGTTACGTTGGAGAGAAGGGATTGGGCGGCTGAGACGATGGTGTCGATGTCTACTTCTTCGTCTTCGTAGGTGAAGAGGCCTTCTCGGACGGTGCCTGTGGGTACAGAGTTAGTCATGAAAGTGGAGAAGGTATAGAATTGACATACCATCGCTGGTGACGCCCTTGAATGGTTCGGCGAGCAATGAACGCCAGTACATGTACAAGGCATGAAGCCATGGAGGGTTGTGCTTGGTCTTGAACTCGTGAGCATACTCGTGTGCATCTTGCTGCTTCATCATCTGGAAACGCGGCACATTGAGATCCGGAAGGTGCTTGCGATAGTCGCCAGAGGGGCCATTTTGCTGTGCCATGATCGTACAACTTGTGAGGTTGGAAGGAACGGTAGTAGTGAAGGTGGTTGCAATAGAGTAGACAACCGTGTCTTGTATTATTCTGTCAATCGGTCGGCTCTTGTCAATGGCACTTTCTTCGACCCTGGATCGACTGCCCCGCTTCTCCACCACATCTTCCCCACCGCGGGTTGTCCTCGTTGTTCGGCATCATCCATGGATATTTCCAGCCCGGGACACACCACTATTGCAGCATACATATGGTGACCGATGTCGTGTGTTCCAGTGGACAGCGTCATGTCGGGCGTATAGTATATGATCGAGTCATCGAAAGAAATGATGATTCGAAAAGAGAATCGCGAGTCTCGGGCTGAGCTTTCGCGCTGCCGAAATTGGTCATGTGACTGCGTGAGATGTTGGCTCCTCGAGTGCGCGTCAACCGCCGGCGTGTTTGTTTTTGCTTCTCGAATAATAAAGTGCATGCATTATCAGAGAGTCGAGCATGCGACTCCACCAAAGTCTCTAGAATATGGATATCCTCGCTGCAGAGGTCGATCGAGTCGTCTTTACTCCGTATCCTACCCAACTAAAGGTTGGTCATAGTGCAGTCAACGTCTTTGCCACAGCACAATACTGATTACAATCCCTTGCTGTAGTCTCTTCATGATATCGTGTCTCGAACTTCCGAGGCGAACATATGTCTTTGGGCTTCCAGCTATCACTGTCGCATTCCTTCCTTGAGTCAAGCTCTTATAGATGCTCTACCACAATGGCCATATGTTTTAGAAATCATCACTCGCCTCTCTTGTGCTCTCGATGTCAGAAACTCGCTCGTGCAAAGAGAGCCGTCATTGTTGCCTCGTCTCCTCACACATGCTTTGGAATCCCGAGTTGAGAGTAGAAAGGTGAGATGACAACTTGGGCACAACTTTTGCTGTCTCGGCTGACTCGATACTAGTATGTGGACGCTGCCGTAGCTCTCTTATCTCATCCTCTACCCTCTGATGTGGCTCTTCCAGCGACTGCTCAGAACTTCATACTTCAGCTGTTCGATCGCGCTGCCACTCAACCCAATGCTGCCACCGTGCAGCAGATACACCGACTGGTCTACGGAGCTTGCAATCCTATTCTCGGCATTCTCTCCCCAGGCGTTCTGGCCCATCTGGAAGAGTACATCTTTTCCATCCTGAAAAGTTCTTCTGGTGTGGAAGATCAGTCTTTGGGAATGTACTGTCTTGCTATCATGAGAATGATACTCGAGAAGTTCCAGACTGAGGTCGGCAACGATGATATGTGGCCTACTTTTGATCACTCAGTCAATTCTTCCAACTCACAATGGACGCCCGACGCCATCAAGCAATTCTTCCACGGCAATAAGACCCACAAGACTATGCAACTACTGGTGTTGCGAGTTATCTGGGCATGCCGACCAGAATCGGCAGATCCGACCGGCCAAGGTCTTACTAGTGTTACCCTTGTCAACCAGATCCTAGCTGGAGTATCTCAATCAGCAGTCATCGAATGGTCTCACAAGAATGCAGTTATAGTGCGAAAGTTGCAGGAAAAGTGCCTTGTGCCTGACATGCTTCCCGCTCTCCGCTTCCAGGTCCTTACTTTTCTGAGTTCACTGTCCGACAAAGTCGTCCTGCCATCCCAAGCAACGCTCTTCTATGAGAGATCGCTGCTGGACTTGAGCGCCGCTTTTTTGAAACGTGAGCATCTGGATATGTCGCTCCGCCTGTCCCTTTACCGCTTGTCTTCAAAATTCAAGCCTGAGTGGTGGGGCGAGCTTCTAGACAAAGTTATAGACTTATTGATAGACTCACCACCAACTGCGTTGTTCAACTCGGCCGAAAGCTATATCTTGTTCCTTGGTCACATCGCCGACATGGTCGATGACAATGAGTCTTGTCGCCGCGGTCTACTGGCAACTCTGCATTCCGGTCACAACCGTCAGAAGCTGGAATATTTCTTTGCCGATCTGGAGACATCGCCTGAAATCGATACAGGTCACAGCACAAACAGATTCTGTATCGCTTCATATACAACCTTGAGGAACAAGCTGAAGTCTTCGCTTTGCTCTCTGTTGCTTCGTGCAGCTCTAGCCGCTCCGCAAGAAGAAACTACCTCGATACGCCGAATGTTGCCTGGGATCCTTCGACACCATGCAGTTGTTGAGTCAAGCAAATCGACCTGTCCTATATGTGTACAGACAAGACTCAAAGCACCGCAACGACCAACACCGTTTGTGGAGATCGAGGCCACACCAGAGTCTCAAGATGCGAGTCTGCATTGGAAAGAGCGTCTGGGTGCAGTGATGCAGACGCACGCCAAGTATCAGGAAACTTCCTTGGTAGCCTCTTTCATCAACATCTGTCATGATCTCGAAGCACGATGCGAAAGTGTCGAAGAGCCCTTGAGACTAGAACGACAGAAGTTCATAGGCCTCGAGAAGCGGTATGCGGATCTGAATAAAGCATACGGAGAGCTCGAGGGTCAAGTCATGGATAGAGACCTGCGCATCAACGCCCTCGAAGCAGAGAACGATCGTCACGAAAATGACTTGGCAGCTTCTTCCCAAGAGACACGAGACTTGATGCAGCGAATCGATTCACTCGCACGAGAGCTTCAAGAAGCCAACCACAATGCTCAGCGTGACATTGATCAGCTCAAGCAGGAGAGGCAAGACTCGGAAGTACAGCATGCTACCGCTATTGCCTGCAAACAGGAGGCTTTTGAGCAAGTACGTGAACAGCTTCATCAAGCCAGGTCAGACGCCGAGGACTTGCGCTCTGAGCTTGGTAACACGATGGAGACCAGAAAGCACGACAACACTGAATACGAGAAGTTACAATCAGAAAAGGTTGATCTCGAGCAGCAGCTTCTGGAAAGTCGAAACCGGATGTCACAGATTGAGGAGGAACGAGCGACGCTGCTTGAAGGCCACAGCTTGCTTGAGCAGGATATCGTTAAGCTCCAACAGGATATTAATGGACGTCAAGTGCAGTACGAAAGCCTTCTCACCGAGATTAGGGCTGTCAAGCAGAACTCGGAGGATGAAGCTAGGAAGACTGCCACAACTTTCGAGGATGCTATGTCGAGAGCAAAGCAAGAGTGGACAACTATCAAGAATCATCTTGAGCAGCAATTGGAGGAGGCGCGACAAGATCTCGCTGAAGCAGAAGAGGGCTTCCAACAACAGCATAATGCAAACAAGCAAAAGACTGCCGAGCTCCGTAAGCGGATCGAGCGTCTGACAAAAGACTGCACAAAGAAGAACGCTGAGGTCTTGGAAGCGCACGAGATGAGGAACAGGCTGATGAACGCTATGGGACTCACTGGCATGATGGCCCCGCCACCAGAGCCTACGGTCAAGTCGTCAGTACTGCCCGTGCGGTCCGCTTCAACCAATTCGTCCACACCACATACCGCATTGCCATCACAGATTCCCTTCACACCTGCACCTTACGCACAACATTCTGATGAAGAGCATGAAGACGAAGAGCCAAACAGTACGTTCATGTCTGACGACTCTGCAGATAACGGGCCTACTCCAAAGCGTGCAAGACCTCGTCCTTCGTTGAAGCCAGCAAATACACAGGAAAAGAGAACGAGCCTTGCACCGAGGTCTGCAAGAGCTATGATGCGAACAAAGAGTGCTATTAAGAGACAGCCTCTGCAAGACATGCCGACCAATCGATCGCCTGTGCGAGCTAGATCGCCGAGCAAAGTTGCGTTTCACGACATCCAGAACCACGGTTTCGGTATCAACACTGCAGAGAGGCGGGAACTAGAAGATTGGTCGTTTTCTGCAGACCATGTGATGACCGGCACGCCAGGTATTGGTTTAAACGACAAAGGGGAGGATGCTCTGGACGCAAGTACCACCGATGTTTAGTTTGAGCATGCTTGCTGCGATTTGTTCTGGATACCCCACGCGAGTTTACTACTTTATCCCAACGTTGTACTAGATTCTCAGAATGTGACATGTGCCATGTCGATATGAGTGCCGCCAAGCGTGTATGGATGCATAACACCATGCAAAATTCCGTATGCAGGGAGATCGACGGCATGGTTCTGCCGGCAACACTTTTGTTTTCCTCTTGACTCCTTTGATCAAAACACCGCTATAAGCAGCAGCAAACATGACTAGACAGGTACTTCACAGCACAAGTCTTGTACCAGACTACTGTGTGAATAGTCCTGAAGATACTGCAAGTTATGATAGCAAGAATGATAACTGCACATGAGCCGGCATGCGGGTTGTTCTCCGCCGGCGGCAAGCGCAAACAGACATTCAGAAATCGATACACAATCTGGTTATCACAAACATCACGCAAACTATCACTCTTTCCAACGCGTTGAGTATGTATCGATGCTAAATCATGGATGGAGCGGGATGTTGAGATCAGTAGCGACAGACAGATTCACATCTGGAGTTGTTGACTTCGGTTTCCACTCTGTTTGCGCTTCGCTGCCGCCTTCCTTCCCTGCGTGGATGCACTGAGCTTCATTGCACTTTCTCTAACTTGGAAAACATTTTACGCGTCAGGGTTGGGTCTTTGCAACATTCCTCGCTACTCGGTCTAAGCACAAGATCTTTACTTCCAGGCTACATATCCATCTAGATCAACGCGTCTCTCAACGACCTTCACATTCATGGAGAACACTCAGCCGAACAGGGAGCGTGTGCGCAGACCAGGTCCACACCGCATTCACCAGCCTTCTGCTCGTCCTCCGGCATCTGCTTCATCTGCTCCATCTGCTCCGCCAGCCCAATCTGCTCCTCCTCCTTGTTCAGCATCTGCTCCGCCTCCTCCGCCTACTCGTCAACAACCTCTCTCTCCTATCACCAACCGTCAACGTGCTTCACCACAAACCACTATACCTAACGGCAGTCGTCAACATCAGCCGCCACAGACGTTCATGTCTAACAACGTCCGTGACAACAGCTTTCGTGCAACAGAGTTTTGGGAACCTGTCTGGGTCGACATCGAAAATGTTCCATACGCCCATCTCAATGCCGTTGGTGTGCATCGCTTTCTCTTCAAGTACGGTCACGTCTCTTGCATCAACTGCTACACCAGTACCAGAAGAGCCACAGTTCTCATGTCATTCGTCCGAGCTTCACTATTCAGTAAGCCTCTGAGTCTCGGAGGACAACGGCTAAATATCAGGAGACGTGTGTTCAAGTCCAGACTTATACAGTCCCCAGCAAACGCCGCAAAGACTATCGCTCAGAAGACCACTCTTCCAGTCAGCCAAATCGAGTTTGGAGTGATGACTGATGAGCGTCATATGATGGTCATGCACACAGTCTCTAGCACCCCTGACCACCCGGCCGTGACAATGCTTGACTTGGCTTCCGATGTAGGACACTCACTGGACTTCCGCTTCTTCCTCACGGCTGAGAGGGATGCACCTTGGTATCGCGCTGAACTCCGCCTCAACACATCATTTGAAGTCAAGCAGATCCAACATGATGATGGCCACAAAGAGTTGGTCATTACCTCTCAATTCCCTCCAAAGTGGTGGCAGAGCGTAGGTGAAGACCTCCCTCAGGAGATTCACAAGGACAATCGCGAACCTCTCAACTTTCAAGACTGGCCTAGGGGTTGGCGCCGTGTCACCGACATCGACCTCAATCCAGAAGAGCGTCATCTAAGCCCCGTGGCTTTCCTACCTCCCAGCCCAGTGGTCGACACAGGTCGCTGGCTGACTTGGAAGCTGACTTTCCCTGGTGAGATCGATAACATTGCTTACGACACGATCGTCGAGGCTTTGGTGGGCCACAACGTGACTGTTTGGAAATACAGCTCTGCTGAGTTCGACACCGTTCCACGAGAAGATCCGGTCGTTTGGGATCTACTCGACCCACACCAAGCTTCGTACGAATCAGATCTCCACCAGATGCAAGACGAAATGATGCATCTTGATCAAAACATCCGCTATCAACTCGAGGTCTGCATCTCAAACAACAAAATCGTTGAGCACACCTTGAGCAGAGAGTTCCTCTTCGAGCTGAGCGCCTTGGACAAAGACTTTGTTCGCGACCCCGTCAACCCCTCGATTGTGTCTCCAGCCCTTGTTCTCCTTGAGAACGTTGCAGACTCGAAGCAAACGTTCTACAATCCTATGGAAATCTTCGAAAACTACCAGCTGCGTCATCCACGGAAGCGTCGAATTCCCAAAGGATGTGTGTTGATGAGAACAGCCGTCATCACCCCTACCACTTTCTACGTCAGAACACCATCTGTGGAGGTGTCAAATCGTGTCGTAAGGGATCTCGATTATGCTGTAGGGAACTTTCTGCGCGTCAGGTTCGAAGATGAAGACTCCTTCGGACGTCTTATGCCTATGCCACAATACGAGAACCAGCACGAGGTATGGGCTCGCATTGAGCGCTGTCTTCGTCATGGCATCGACATCGCCGGTCGCCACTACGACTGGCTTGCATGTGGAAATTCTCAATTCCGTGAGAGGGGCGCTTACTTCTTTGCACCTTGGAGCGAAGAGAAGACCGCACGCAACATCCGCATGTCACTCGGTGACTTCTCCAGTATCAGTGTCGTCGCCAAGTGCATGGCTCGCATTGGTCAATGTTTTTCAACGACCAGAGCTTCTAACAGTATCGGTGGAATCAACGATGTGCTGATCAAGGATATCGAGAGAAATGGATACTGCTTCACTGATGGTGTTGGCAAAGTTTCCATTTTCATTGCCCAAATGGTTGCCAACGAGTTGTATGCCAAATCCGACCCCAATGATTACCCTTCTGCATTCCAGTTCCGTATGGGCGGTTACAAGGGCATACTTGTGGTTGATCCTGCATTAAAGGGCAAGACGATCCATGTCAGACCAAGTCAGCGCAAGTTCGATACAAAGAATGAGCACAAACTCGAGATCATCAAGCCTTCGAAGTTCTCTTCTTCGACTCTCAATCAGCAGCTTATCCTGGTTCTCACTACCCTTGGAGTGCCAAAGCAAGTCTTTGTCGACAAGATGACAAAGGAACTTCAGGACATTGACCTCGCGATGACGGACGAGACTATGGCCCTGAACATGCTGCAGAAGAACGTCGATTTCAACCAGATCACATTGACGATCTCAGGAATGATACTTGATGGTTTCATGCAATCTGAGGATCCCATGTGCGATATTCTCTTACAACTTTGGCGTGCTTGGAATCTGAAACATCTCAAGGACAAGGCCAAGCTCTTCATCGAAAAGGGTGCATTCGTCCTTGGATGTGTCGACGAAACAAACACACTCAAGATGTATCCAGGCCAGCTCCCTGAGATATTCATTCAAGTACCCGGCGAGAAGGAAGGCGAGTGGAAAACTGCCGAAGGGGTATGCCTCCTGGCACGTAACCCTTCTTTGCATGCTGGCGACATCCGTGTTGTCAGAGCTGTCCCGTGTCAAGCTTTGATGCACCTCAAGAACGTTGTTGTCCTGCCTCAGCGGGGAGAAAGGCCGCTTGCCAACATGTGCTCTGGTGGAGATCTGGATGGCGACGACTATCTTGTTATGTGGGATGACGACTTACTGCCACCAGTGGCAAAATGGTATTGGGAACCCATGAACTATGATGCACCTATGCCTGTGATGTGCGTTGGGCCTGTACAGGACGAGCATTTCGTCAAGTTCTTCGTCGACTATATAAAAAACGACAGACTTGGTGCAATTGCCAACAGTCACCGTGCCATAGCCGACTACGAAGGATCAAACCAAGGCGTCGCACACTGGAAATGCGAAAAACTCGCTCAACTCCACTCGCAAGCTGTCGACTTCAACAAGACAGGTGTCCCAGCCAAGGTGGATACAGAGCTCTGGCCGAAAGAGTGGCCTCATTGGATGCAAAACAAGCCCAAGTCCAAACGGTATATCTCGAAAGAAGTGATCGGAGTCCTTTACGACATGGTCCAGCCTCAGCCTTTCGTGCCTCGTCTGGAGAAGCCATTTGACAAGCGTATCCTCGATGCGTACATCTTGACTGATTCGCATTTGAAGAAGGCTAGAGAGCTCAAGATCGAGTACGACCAGCAAATACGTCGGGTCATGGTCAAGCACAGCATCAAGACCGAGTTTGAGGTTTGGACAGCCTTCGTCATGGAGCACAATAGAGAGCAACACTGGTACTCGTTGGCAGAGGATCTTGGCAATCTTATGAGCAGCATCAAGACAGACTTCCAGGTTCAAGTCAGAGAGTACCTCGGACTCGCCAATTCTGGTTACATGATCTCCGAGAAGGCGTTTGACATTCTCGCGCCTTTCGTGGCCGCTATGTATACCGTTACCGAGCAAGAGGTAACGCAATGGAAGGACAGCAAGTTGGTGTCATTTGACGAAGACTCCAACAACGCCCCTCTGATCACGTACCCTTGGCTCTTCAGCAGAGAGCTGGGAAAGATTGCCACCAGGCATTCTGGACCTTCGGCATTGCGAGCAGCATTTGCCGCCAATGGTGATATCAGGCGCAGGGCACCAGTGGTGAAGTCCAACTACAAGGCAGAGCTGCATAGCATCAAGCTCGAGCCCCTTGCAGAGTGGAAGCCTGAGAATGTTGTGGATGACCACGTGGGAAAGACAGCTTTCGATGTCGCAACAGTCGAGATTCTCAAGAAAGAAACGGATGTACCTGGAGGAGATGCAGGGGCAATGGAAGAGTTGTTGGCTGAGGAGACAGCCGACGATATCGCCGAGGGAGATACAGTGGATGGTGCAGACGAGAAGAAAGGCGCAGACACGGAGGAAGGAACAGAAGAGGAAGAATCGAAGGAGCAGAGCTCAGAAGAGAGACCTGAAGAGGAGAGATCTGAGGAAGGGCCTGAAGAGCAAAGCTCAGAAGAGGACAGACCAGAGGAGAAAGGACCTGCAGAGGAAGAGGGAGAAGAGGAAGAGGGAGAAGAGGAAGATGAGATTGGAGCAGTGGAACAACCTGAACAGCAAGGAGGAGAGGAGGAAGGAGCAAATGAAGGAGCAGAGGAGGCCGAGAATGCATACGATCGCTTGATGGCCATGATGTCGTTGTAGATCGATAGAAACCACGTTCCCTTTCATTTCAAGTCCTTCAACCAACACTAGCCTCACCCCTCTCAAACACCCTAACACCACCATCGTTCTGCACAAAGTATAGCGCTTCCAACTCTTTACTCTGCTCCTTTTCCTCCTCTTCATCATCATCCCAAGCACCACCCCTACTCACTCTAATCACACCACTGACATCCCTGGCTTTTCCAGTATCCAGTGGCCTCAAGCTCAACACCCATTTACTCACATGAGCCTGCTGTACCACAAAAGCCGCATGAGCTGCCTCCAAGGGCGTAGGGTTGTGGTTGGAGTCTGGCAGTGCAGCGGATAGGAAAGGAGCATCGGCTTGAACGATGAGAGTTGTGGTTGACACCAGACTGCGGAGAGACAGCAGTAGAGAGGAAAGAGCCGGCGCAGAAGGACCGGAGGCTGTGGAAAGTAGGAGGGTTGGTGAGTCGAGCATCAAGTGGATTTTACGGGTAGGATGGGCGGATTGGAGGGTGTTGATGGTGGTAGTGAGGGTGGAGTGTGTTGATGTAGTTGAGGCGGAGGTGAGGTAGGTCGTCTTTGACGGTTGTTGCTGGGTTTGTGGTTGCGGTTGTGCTTGTGCTGTAGGTTGTGCTTGCGGTTGTGAAGGAGCAGGTATCGACGGACCGCGAGAAGGTATGGGACCTCGAGATGGCAACGGACCGCCTCGACTCGGTAGCGGAAATGCGGGAGTGTTTCTAACAGGCAGGCTTCTCTGCGCAGCTTGTGGTGCGGTTGGTGCTAGCGACGCAGTATTCGAGCCCTCGACGGGGAATAATTGCGTCAACCCATCCACAAAAACAAATTTATCCTGTTGAGCCAAACGAGCAAGATCAATACCCGCGCCTCTCCTAGCTTCACTCTTCCAAAACTCATAGTCGCGTAACCACGACACCAAAACTACTGTGACATCCTGCTCTTCTGGCGATTCTGTTTCGGTGGAGGACGTGAATGTGACAGAATCGGGAAGCTGTGTTGCGGAGCGGGTGCTGGCAAAGCATCAGGCGGATTGTTGTATCTTCTTCTCGGTTGAAGTCGATGGCTCAAACAGACTTGACCATCTTGTTGACGAGCTTCTTCTGTGCTTGGAGATCCAAGTCCTTTTCGTCCGTCTCGGTCAAGCATCTTCCAATGGCGACAGTCTCTGCGATGGTTGAGCTGTCGACCCAGACCTTTCCGTTTCTTCCAACAGCGACCTCGAACCTGACTTTTTCACCAATCTCCTCCAGCAAGACGACACCACCCTTTCCAGCACCCATCATCAAGCGGCGAGCGAATGCGGGAGAAACGTCGAACAGCATGCCAGCCTTGAGCGGACCGAGACCGTCAGACTTTCCGGTTGCAGGGTTGACACATTCAATCTCGACATCGCTCCACTTGTCGGCCTTGGAGACGCGAGCGTATACAAGAGCTCCGGGGTTGAGCTGAGGTCTGGTCTTCTTGGTAGCGCCCTCGAAAGCGAGTTGACCGAGCAGAACAGAATTCGTGTGGGGCGTTAAGGTGCAGTGATATGTGTCGGTCGAGGAGCGTTGGACAGTGGCGACGACGAGATCGCCGGTGTGAGGTAGGTAGCGGCCTCCAAGGTTCTCAATCCAGATGGCATTCTTCTTTGAGTCGGTGCATAGTTCTCCGGCCTGAGTTGCGACAATCGTCACTGGCGGGATGTGTCGCAGACCAGGACCGAGAGTCAATGTGCGTGTGGTGTTTTGAGAAGGCAGCTGATCAGGCGACAGCTCCTGGCCAGGCAGTACGAGGATTGACGACGACGACATTATTGCTATGTTTTTCTGTCTGACTGCGGCGATGACGAAGGTTTGGGATGGGCGATGCTGCAGTGACGGGTCAACGTCGGCTAGAAATTTGTTCGAGGTCAAGAAAGTCTGGAGCGCAAAGTCGCATCTCTACAAGCAATCAATCCACATCTATCCCTGTCGCCCGACTGTTTCTCTTTGCGACAATCCCAATCCCAGTCTTTTCAGCCGCTTCCACCACACATCACATCCAACATGAGCTCCGAAGGCGAGACTGCCCCCAAGGTTGCCATTGGTATCTCTTTTGGTAACTCATACAGTTCCATCGCCTACACCTCGGGCGAGGCCAAGGTTGAGGTCATTGCCAACGAGCTTGGTGATCGTCAGATCCCTACCGTCCTCTCGTACGTCGGCGGCGAGGAGTTCCAGGGTACCGAGGCCAAGTCGCAACTGGTCCGCAACTCCAAGAACACCGTCGCATACTTCAGAGACTTCCTCGGCAAGGACTTCAAGTCGATAGACCCCACCAACTGCCACGCCTCTGCTCACCCCATCGATGCCGAGAACACCATTTCTTTCCAAATCAAGGACACCGAAGCCGATGAGCAAAACACCCGCACAATTCACGAGATCACCACCCGTCACCTTCGCCGTCTCGCTTCCTCCGCTACCGACTACCTTGGCAAGAAGGTCAACGCTGCCATCATCACCATCCCCTCAGACTTCGCCGATGCCCAGAAGGACGCCCTGAACAAGGCTGCCACCGAGGCCGGCCTTGAGGTCCTCCAGTTCATCCCCGAGCCCGTCGCTGCTCTCCTCGCCAACGATGCCAAGCTCAACGAGAACTCGACCGAAGACAAGAACGTCGTTGTTGCCGACATTGGTGGCACCCGCACCGACATTGCCGTCATTGCCTCGCGCGGTGGCATGTACACCGTCTTGGCCACTGCCCACGACTACGAGCTCGGCGGTGCTCAGCTCGACCAGGCCCTGATCGACTACGCCGCAAAGGAGTTCCAGAAGAAGAACAAAACCGACCCCCGTACCAACGACCGTTCGCTCGCCAAGCTGAAGCTCGAGGCTGAGGCCGTCAAGAAGAGTTTGTCTCTCGGTGCCTCTGCTGCCTTCAGCATCGAGTCGCTCGCCGATGGTGTCGACTTCAGCTTCACCGTCAACCGCACTAGATACGAGCTCCTCGCCGCCAAGGTCTTTGGCTCTTTCAACCGCCTCATCGAGTCTGCTGTGCAAAAGGCTGGCCTCGACAACCTCGACATCAACGAGATCCTCCTTTCCGGTGGTACTTCGCACACTCCCAAGATCGCCAGCAACCTCCAGTCCATCTTCGCCGAGTCCACCGTCGTCGCTCCCTCAACCAACCCCGCCGCCGTCAACCCCAGCGAGCTTACCGTCCGTGGTGCCGCCATCCAGGCCAGCTTGATCAGCGAGTTCGACAGAGAGGACATTGAGCAAAACACCCACCCCGCCCTTACCGTCGCCCCTCACCTTGCCAAGGCCATTGGTGTTCTCGTCGGCGACGAGTTCGTTACTCTGATTGACGCCAACACCGCCGTCCCCGTCCGCCGCACTGCCCAGTTCAACGCT
Organism: Aureobasidium sp. EXF-3400; assembly: GCA_024195585.1. Taxonomy (NCBI): domain Eukaryota; kingdom Fungi; phylum Ascomycota; class Dothideomycetes; order Dothideales; family Saccotheciaceae; genus Aureobasidium; species Aureobasidium sp. EXF-3400. Next base: position 51,111 of record SWBL01000124.1, read on the forward strand.
GCCGAGGGCGACGTTCTTGTCAAGCTCTGCGAGGGTGTCAGCGAGATCAAGGTTACCAAGGAGGAGGTCGCTCCCAAGGAGGCCAACGGTGACGACTCTGACGACGACAGCGATGACGAGCCCGAAGAGACCCGCGAGAAGGTCTGGAAGGCCGGTGAGGTCATCGCCGAAGCCGCCGTCAAGGATGTCAAGAAGGGCAGCAAGGTCGAGGTTCAGATCAACGTCAACGCTGATCTTTCCGTCCAAGTCATTGCCCGCGAGGTCGGTTCCAAGACCGGTGTCCGCGGTACCATTGAGGCCAGCGCATGAAGAGTTTATACCCCTACAATTTCGCCTCCCTCTTACGCCTCTGAATGAGCCGCTCTGCCATTCCCACAGACGCTCTTCACACCTCTCTACAGCCCGCTCCTCCCATGACTTTTTTCGAACGGTTCTTGTTTTGCATAGATGAAATGAATGGTGCGCTCTCTGGTTCTTTGTCTTGTTTTAGAAGAGATTCATATCTCTGGAGTTATAAAAAGCAATGAATAGAAGAAAGAGAATCTTTTTACAACTACAATAGAGCATCATGTGTGTCGGTTTCCAAAATCACCTGTAATCTTGATCCTTTGTCTCAAAGCTAAGCATCTTATCAGATCAAGTATGCTGGACAAAAGAGCCATTTTACACTATCATCCGGTAGATCTTTGTGCTTGCGAGAAATGAGGTCAGACATCTTCCTGTTAATAACAAAATCTTCAGTTTATCCACGATTGACTTCATCTAACCCCAATGAGAGAATGCAGCGATGTCCAGGCTGTTTCCAAAACAACGACCGGAACTCCTTGCTGTCTGACACAAAAATGATGCAAATGGTATGGTATGACATCAATATGCATGTCGAGCTTATCACCCTGATCAAAGATATATTCCCATAACAAACCTCTTGTGTGGTTGATTATCTATAATCTTTGTTGTTTAACAAATTCTACAAACCCTTGTGTTCAGCAAAAGGTCACGGCATGACCTTTGTCGGCAGAAAGTGGTAGTCAAGGCTTTTACTTATGTTTATAAAAATATGTTGTCTCCACGCTTCATCAACTCGTTAAATGCAGTTGTAAATCGTGGAGGTAGAGTGTCCATTAAAAGCATAATGATTTCGAGAAATAGAATTATGTTAAGGGAGAAGCAATGTCCTTACGCGTTACTTTAAGTATATGTCTAGTTTAGAAAGTATTATGCCCTTACATCTTTTAAGTTAACAGTCGAATAGCTCTTAGTTACACTAAAACCTAAGTGAGGGGAGTTAGAAATGGTTAAGGTTTGCTACTTAAACACTAATACGTAGATTAATCATGATATATGTTAATATCATGGCCTTCTGGGCCGATAGATGGGTGGATGTAAGAGAAGACGACAAGACGATAGAGCCGGAGAGCAAGTGAGGCTCACACACCACGCGTGATGCACGCACTTCTTGGCACCCAAAGCGGGGCAATTCCTCACGGCCCAAAGCAACCCCGACCAGCACTTATGCTTACATGCATAAGACCAACTTCAGGCGGCTCCGTACGTACCATATACCTTGCTAGGAAACAGATGTCCACATTCTAAATACAGAGCCACAATATACACTGCATGCATGAAGTTTTCTGCGAAGAGTAGAAGGTCAAATGGAAGAAGGACTTCAAAAGTGCCGATTGCATCCCAAAAGAGGAGCAAACTTCGGCTATCATGCAACACCGTGTGACCCAGCCCGGCCATCAGGGTGTTGTTTGGCGGGGTCGAGTGCTTTTGAGACCGGGAGCTGAAGAAGCACATAAAGGATTGACTTTCATGTCAATTGACCGAGGTGTTTCTGTTATAATCTCTTCTTATTTTTGGCTGTGATTTTCTCGTCTTGAGTTCCATATTCTGTATATTCTATCGAATCACTCGTCATGAATAGCACTCACGAAGAGATGGCAGTTTTGCCTCAATCACAGTCTCCTCTATTCAAACTACCCGGCGAATTGAGAAACTGGATCTATGAGCTCGCTCTCACGCCAACAACATCCATCGTCAATCCTACATGGAATCCTACCATCAACCCACAACATCAGCAAATCCCCAGCATAGGCATTGCCCTTCTGAGAACCTGTCGTGCCATCTATCTCGAAGCAAATGACTCAATATCATTGAAACAGGGAGACTTCGTCTTCACAAGAGTCGCCCATATACAATCCTTCTTTTCCGGATTGTCTCTAGCACAAGCTAGCCATATTCGTCACATCACTATCGATCTCAGGGAAGCGGCTTCTGGAGACACAACATTGCAAAGCGAGCAGAGCACAGTCGTTGCCAACGAATGGATTCACTACTTCTGTTGTACACGAGGGGCGCATATGATGGGTGCTTGGTGTGCAGAGCTCGGAACCCTCAAGTCTGATATACCACATCTGCGCTCGTTGTGTATTGACCTGACCAACTGGCAACCCAACCATGCAGGTTCGCGAATGGGTGGCTGGAGGTACTTGCAGAAGCTCTTTCGACAGACACGAGACTTGGACTCCTTCACACTCAAGGGCAAGTGTCTGGACAGCAGCTCCTGGAGTTCACAGCCGGTGCCATGGAGTCTGGGTGTGTGGTTCTCTCCTGCCTTTGACAAAGACGAGACGGCACTGGTCGATCTGGTTGGACAAACCGTACGTATGGAAGGAGAAACGGAAGTCAGGCTCATGGAATGGCACACAGTGGAAGGCATTACGCAGCTGACAGTGCATGTTGATGAATTACGCAACGTTCGTCCGCTGACGAGCTGTGAACTTCCCCTCTCCCAGAATGGGAGGATATCATGGGATTCCTTCCTTGAGTTCAAAGACGACCAGACCGAGCTGGTCAAGAAGCGCAAGGCATCCCTGTCAGCCAGTAGTGCCATCTGGAATGGAGCACCTGCGATTGAGGTATAGAACAGAAGAGGCCTTGATAGAGCCATAGACGAATCTCCGACCTTATTCCAGTTCAGATTCAATCCCAGTGTCGTCTTATTATGGGACGTGCTGGGTCCCAAGGTCCGTGGATTTCGTTTTTGTATCTTTGTAATCCAATGAGCCACCAGCTGGTGATACCCATGGCAAGACACGTGAGGATACCGCCGAGAATCGCACCGCCGACTCCAGCTTTCCAACCTCGTCCGGTAATAGTGACGCAGAGTCCGCCTCCGGCACCGAGAACGATCAATGCAGTCAACGCCAAGTGTCCAGTCCAGGATGAGTGTCGAACATGTCGCCTGAAAACTGGAAATAGTCCAAACACCTCGATACTGAAGAGTGTCAAGCTGAATACCTCATTTGTGTATTTCAGCCGCGAGGCCAGAACTGTAGAGGCCATGAGAGCAGCGTTTGTTGACAGAGAAGCGGGAAATCTAGCGAAATTTGTAAGCAAGCGTTCAACTTGATAAGTGCAGATAAATGCCTACTTCGCTTCAACACCAGCACCATAATCAAAGGTGAAGATGTTAATAATCAGGAGCCAGGTACTCATCGCCCAGATGGAGTCAGAGGACGTCGACAAGGTCAAAGACTTCAGAATCGGGCTCAAGCCCAGTAATGCACAGTAAATCAAGATTGCGGACTTGGCGGTTGCCAGCCTCTCTTGATTTCGAGGCGAGAGCGAAGAGGTTTGGCTCTCGAATGGTGGGTAGTAGCTGTAGCTTGCAAATGTAGCGGCACCATTGGGATGACCAGTGGTAGGCGTGGCCGATGTTGAGCTCTCGGCAGCTGAGACAACAGACAACGGACGCGATACAGCGACACTCGAGATACCCAAACCGAGCTTACTGTTATCTGACATTGTAGCATTGGGATCTGTAGGGCTCAGAGGACCGTCTTGGAGACGCTGACTGTCTATGACAGCTTTGGACGAGGCGGTGGCTTCAGCGAGGGCAGCGCGAGCAGCCTGTGCAGCTTCTTCTTGCCCTACCCAGTAATCGCGAGCAACCCATCCTAAAACGGTGCCGAAAGTAGCCCAGCTCACTACAGACACGGGCGAAACACGTTCTTTCTCAATGCCAACAAAGCAGCAGACGAATATGATGACGGAACCGATGTGTTGTACAATGACTGTGGAGTCTGAGACAAGTGGCCAGAAGTCATAGGGTCGAAGGCGCGGGTTGCGCTGTAGGTGGTCCAAGAAGGTCTCTTCATCGGTATAATTGTCGGGATCTGAAAGTCTCAGTGTTTGGACTTTGGTATATAGCTTCTCTTGCTGTCGCGCGCATCATACATGCTTGTTTCACCCATAGCAGCTTCTTCCATGTGCGTGGTCTCCTCCGGCTGGCATTACGACTGCCTCGGTTGTCCCTTTTACGCCTGTCCTCGGACGTCCCATTCTTGCTGGTCGATCGGTACGGCGGAGAGTAGTTCAGGAAAGCATCCTCAGGCCTCAGATGAGACGAAGTTGCTCTGGGAATGCCTCTTCCAGACACGCTTACGTCCGAGGCCGACGCGCTGACCGGAACTTCGAATGGTGTCATGTCGGGAGGTGCTAAGTCTACACGTCCCTTTGGAGATGGCGCGCTCCAAGTCTTGTTGCCAACGTTGAGCACGTGAAGCGAATCACCATCATCGGCCCGCTGCTCGCTTCGACTTCGCAGCAAGCCCTCGCAGGGAAAGACCGATCAACATGTCTGTGTTTCAGCATGAGACTTTGCCCACATGTTTGGTGATATTTTCACAACATGGTTTTTTCTGACAAGTATGATCCGCAGGCCCGGTTCGCTTACTAGTGACTATCTGCCCTGATCAATCTCAACCCTTCTTCTTAGAAAATGTCGGCGAGTTCCTGCGGAACTTGTCATAGCTTGCGTTGCACCAACACGAGATGCATCGTTTTGAGTGCGAGCAGAAACATTTCTTTCCTACACTTCATCTTCTGAGTCTTCGCGCGCTTGTCAGCGCTGACACCCTTACTCGTGCTATAATTTCATACCGACATTCCAGGACCCAAGCTTCAGCCCTAGAAAGGACCGTGTGCTTTGCGAACGGGTTCTCACCTTCCAGAAATCGGCCAGTTTGCGAGCATCTGTGTATCCACACCCACGTTGTCCGATGTATATCATCATATGTCTCGGAACTACTTGTCTCCAAGCGATTCATGCCTCAAGAACGCAAATGGAACATACTCCGTATATCGTGACCCAAGTTGTCGACCAATCCATCTGCCGGACTGACTTCAAGATCTGTGAGTTCGAGGTACAAACAACCATCTCGACAGGCTGCAATTGAATATCACTTGCTCCACGAGTGTCAAAAGTCTTCAAGCATCCAAGTCATCAGGCACCAAGTTGCTTGGTAATATGATTTCTGGATGCAAGCCGTCATGACACACCTCTCAGGGCAATCTCATATGCCACGCCCAGTGGCTTGGGAATCAAGATTTGGTGGCCAAGGCACTACGGAGGAGGTGAGCGTTCATGTCAAGCTGTCAGCCATGGAGCCTCGCTTGTGTCTCAGCTACATTGCTATCGACATTGCTCTTTACCAATGAGACAAGGCATGTGGCTCAGAGTGTCATCTGTCAAAAAACCCTTTCCAGATAAACAACCAGTTGTTGACCGCCATTTCACATACCTTTCCAGAACTCACACTGGTTGCAAGCTCAAAGTTTCGGCAAGCCGGGATGCATTGACAGGCCCCGCAATCGCATTGATGCCGATTTCTGCAGTGCTAGTGTTTCGCGCTCTCAAACACACCTGACTCGAGCTCGAGGAAAAGTCACAAGACAAGTAGAAGAGCAGACTACGAACCGGTACGAAGCGCACGAGCCCTGAGAGTAGGATATTCTTGACCTGAATCACCAAGCAGGAGCCGGATAGAGATCTCGGGCTTGGGTCGGTGCAGAAGACGGTTGTTTTAACTCTTGGGTTGGGGACGTCATGCAGCTCTTGCGCTGTGATGGCTCTCGATGACCAAGTTTGTTTCTAACGTTCATCTTCTCTTTTCCTCTCCATTCTTGTCTGACTGGCTGTTGCGTGAGAATTTCGACTACTTCCATCTTGCACGGTTCCGTCTGCTGCCAGTGTCGCGACGAACAACTACTCGCCAGCAAAGTCCGGTGTTGAGCGGGTCCTCGCGGAGTTTGAGCTGAGATTCCCGACACAGACCGCTACAACACACTGGTACCTAGACAACTAGTAGGAGACTTCGGCAGTCGTTTGTTGCACCGCACCTGTCTTTGTTCCACTGCTGTATCTCTTACCATTCCCATGCGTTTCGCGACATCAAAACAAGCTGGATCCATCGAGACAATAATTGATACTCGGGCAAGAGCGCAGTATCAATGAACGACGAGTTCGCTCTTGAAGTCCTCCGACTTGCCGAAGGCCAAACGGTCGAAGCTTTTGAGGAAGACCTGAAGAGCCAGGCACAAGACTTGAACATCGACATTACCCTACTGGAACATACAACCAAGACGAAGGAACTCAAGGCAACATCGAGTTTGACGAGCTCGACACATCCACGGCGATCCATCTCCTCTGGCTCCCAAGCTTCGCATTCCACAGATTTCACAGATGCATCGCGCATGTCAAGAGACTGTCCACATAGCAGGACTCGACCTATCCGTGGGCGGCGCAGTTCCGCCGCCTCGGCGTCAATCAAAGATTACGACTCGATAGTCAACCACGCAAGATATGACTTCCGCCGCTCTTCATTCAACTTCGCTACGTCGCCCATCATCTCGCCATCTCCTTCCACGTTTTCGCTGTCATCCGTCTTTTCTCGATCAAGAGAGTCCTCTCCAAAGAGGCACATCATCACAAGAGGCCTGAGTAGGCTGAGGCTGAGAAGGACAGACTCGGGAGACTCGACCAGAGAGAAAGAGTAAGCAAAAGTTTCCGAGCAGGAAGAAAACAAATTCTGATCTGGTTCGCAGCGATTGTCCACATTGTCCCCAAAATGGATCCCGAAACCGCCGCACGCTGCACACCCTCTCCTGCGGTCACCGTTATTGTACCCTCGCCTTGCGCAAGAAAATAAAGGACTCCCTTAATGATGAAAACATACCACCAACATGTTGCAAGCGCCCAATACCAGGGAGCCTGGTCGCGAGTGTGATGAGTCAAGAAGAGCAGGATACTTTGATGAACATGTTGGTCGCTTGGGATGATGAGGCCACAACAACACCACCCACGATCCACGAGTCGGAGATTACATCGCACCCGACGTCGTTTCCAAAATCGCGATCCCAGTCCAGATCGCCGGTCTGCGGAGCCGAGGAGAACACCATTCCGGAGGAGAAAAGAAAGAACCTGGAAAAAGCAATGGAGATACCCGACTTTAGGAAGCTCAGACAGGAACAAGAACAGCAGCGAGACCGTCTGGTCGCATGGGCTGGGAGAAAGAGACAAGGCGTGATCGACGGATATGCTGTGCGCAAACTACAACTCCTCCCATACTTTGATCGCCAAAAGGATCAACTTGCCGAGAAGCAGAGTGCCGCAATCGCTCGCATAGAAGACAAGCATGTGCTCGACGAACATGAGATGCGCGAAGGACATGAAGTGGAAACACGGAACAATGCCATCGCCCTCAAACACATGGAGGCATACTGTCGAGGAGAAACAACCAGCGGCGACCACCATGACAGAAGCATCACCGATCGAGATCTGGCCGAACTCACAAAAGCCAGACGAGCTCGCGACCAAATGGATGCGAAACACAGCGGTGCCATTAGCGTGCTTAGAGGCGAGCAAAGCAGACGCATCAGTCAACGCTTGGCTAAGCAAGAGGAAGAGCTAGCAGAACTGGAAGCTCGTCAGGCCAAAGAGATTGGAAGTCTACAGCGCGAATGCGATGACATGGTACGTGACTGGGATGAGGCGACACAAAAGAGACGTTCGAAGCTCGAAACATGGTGGAACATACAACTGGAAATCTGGCGAAAGAAGCATGAGCAGGATACTGGTGTTTCTTTCTCTGGAGAGCTGCCGCCGATCGAATGGCCACGCGCCGATGCCAACGAGGACAAGAAGAGGAGGGATCCAATGAAGAGACATACCATCGCGGTATCCCCTGCCCTTGGACTGCAGCCAGATGGAGACCGCGGAGCTCGCAGTATAAGCCCTGGTCGCAAGCAGCATCGCATTAGTACTGCTTTTACCATTCGGAGTGGCATGATTGGCAAAGCTTGATGCTCCTCATGATCAACCTCTTGAATTCTACTTAATGTCTACAACCCAAATGTAATACAAGATTTACAGTCTTTTGGGCAAAGTGATCGAACGTTGATCGAATTATCTTCCGTGTGATCCTGCTCCAAAAAAAGCCAGCTCTCCAATCATATGCACTCTCAGTAGCGACGATCTGTAGTACCTTCTTCATGTTCATATCTCATCAAAAGCAGCATACTCATCGACCAGGCAACAACGCCGACCCCTCAAGAATAAGTCTGCAAGCATCCTCAAGACTATCCATACTCTTCAGAATATGCACTATAGCCTCAGAATCCTTCTGCGAACTCTTCCGTATCAATGCCACCACTTCTTTATAACACTTTAGTCGATCTTTTGTGGCTTGTTGCTGTGTCTTTCCTTGCTCGACGGAATAGTTGCATGTGGTTTTTCTATCGGTGCAGATTTTACAGGATGGACGGCCTCCATCGCACTGTTATATGTATCAGAATGTTGTTCGTAGAAATGGGGGGGTTTGGAAGTGTGAGGGGTATAGATGAGGGTTTGAGGAATGATGGCACTGACCTTTGATTTCCGTTGACGACACCCGAGACATGCGGCTTTGGTTTGTCTTCGCCTTGTTTTTGGCGTCTTTACCACACCTGATGTTGTGTGCAATGTTGATATCGGAGAGCTCGATATGCTTGTGCTTGTAGTGACATCTCGAGATTTTGTTTCAGCACGAGTGTGCGTTTCCTCGATCGGGTCATGAAGCATCTGTGCGATTTTCATTTTCAACGAACAGTAGACCAAAAGGGCTATACCAAAAATGCGAAAGCTCGGGAAGAACAAAAAACCACAAAGAAAGAAGGAAGGAGTCAGTATAGAGGACTAAATAACGGTGCAAGTGTGTGAAAAGCAGGAAAATAGGAAAGCAGGAAAGCAACTCCGGCGGCTCTCTCTTTGTGAATCAACTTTTAGGCGTTTTCGCACAAAAGGTGGGGTTGTCCAGGAGCGTGCAGTCGCCGACGGGCCGATCGTAACGGAAGAAGAGACGGGGGACTCCACGGCGGCAATACACCCGCGGTGGGTCTATACTATCTGGCCTGTTATATCGTGCTCCGGGCCTCGGGTGTCGTGCTCCCCTCTTTGTCTCTTATCCTTAAACAAAAATTAGCCGTAGTCGCATACTTGCTATACTTTATCTATCCACCAGACTTGTTGCTTTTTGTGAACGCTGCAGACAATGGCGACGAGGATGCGTCTCAATGTATCCGCAATGCGGGGACTCCGACGACCGGCCTCTTATCGGTCTCCTAAGATAGGTCGTCAACATCGACGATTCAACTCTACGAATACTGGATATACCAGTCAAGCTCCCTTCTGGACGACCAATAGAGTCTTGCTGTTGAGCGCGTTTACCGGACTATCGGCATATACATATGGACTCTGGGATGCTGTAACCACTCTCAAGAGAGATGGAATCCCTGCTCAAAAGCCGGTATATGCCAAAAAGGCAGAGTGGGAAAAGGTGATTGCTTGCTTATTGTATGGGAAATGGCAGGTTTACTGATGATGGTATAGGCAATCGAGGAAGTGAAAGCGAAACTCGGTGAAGATTCGATTACTACAGATGATGATGAATTGCAACGACATGGATACTCGGAATGGTCGACTATCAATATCGATGTACTTCCCATCGCTGTGGTGTATCCCAAGTCCACAGCAGAAGTATCCGAGATTGCCAAAGTGTGCTATGCGCATAAGATTCCTATAGGTGAGGAAGGCTTTACCGTGCTTTTGATGATTTGTACTTATCACATTCACAGTACCTTACTCTGGAGGTTCGAGTCTGGAGGGCAATTTCTCGGCTCCGTATGGTGGATTCTGTATCGACTTCGCATTCATGGATAAGATTCTTGCTTTGCATGATGATGATCTGGACGTAGTGGTTCAGCCTTCGATTGGCTGGATGAAGCTGAATGAAGACATCAAGGATTCTGGTCTCTTCTTCCCTGTTGTGAGTCGAACTACAGGCGTGAGACACATTGAGGATTGCTTGCTAATTGTACTCTCACTCCAGGATCCCGGTCCATCTGCAATGATCGGCGGCATGACAGGAACAAACTGCTCAGGAACCAACGCCGTACGCTACGGCACCATGAAAGACAATGTCCTCAACCTCACCGTCGTCCTCGCCGACGGCACAATAATAAAAACAAAGCGCCGACCCAGAAAATCCTCAGCCGGCTACAATCTCACCGGCATGTTCATCGGCTCCGAAGGCACCCTCGGTATCGTCACCGAAATCACCTTAAAACTACAAGTCATACCCCAAGAAACCAGTGTTGCAGTAGTAACCTTCCCTACCATCCGCGATGCCGCCGCCGCAGCTTCTCGCGTCATTAAAGCTGGAGTCCCAGTGGGTGCAATGGAAATAATGGATGAAGTTCAAATGAGCGTGGTCAACAGATCCAAGTCCACAAAAAAAGTTTGGCGAGAAGTACCCACCCTTTTCTTCAAATTCAGCGGTACAAAAGCAGGAGTAAGGGAAAACGTAGGATTGGTCAAGCAACTCTCCAAACAGTGCAAATCCATCGATTTCGAATTCACCGCCGATGCCGAAGAGCAGAAAAACCTCTGGTCTGCGAGGAAGGAATCTTTATGGTCGATGTTGGCAATGCGCAAGGGAGATGAGGAAGTCTGGTCTACAGATGTTGCTGTTCCCATCTCCAGACTTGCTGATATCATTGAAGTTTCCAAGCGAGAGATGGATGAATTAGGTTTATTTGCATCTATCCTTGGTCACATTGGCGATGGCAATTTTCATGAGAGTATCATGTATAATGGTCAAGATCCTGAGGAAAAGAAAAAGGTTGAGGAGTGTGTGAATAGGATGGTTGAGAGAGCGTTGGAGATGGAAGGGACTTGTACTGGTGAGCATGGTATTGGATTGGGAAAAAAGAAGTCATTGGTTAAAGAGTTGGGGTTGGATACTATTGGAGTGATGCAGAAGGTTAAGATGGCGTTGGATCCGAATTGGTTGATGAATCCTGGAAAGGTGTTTGATCATCCGAACGAGACCAATCCAAAGGGTAAATAGATGAACAATAGCATTGGACAACCACGAGCCCTACCTACAAAGATAACACAAACCAAAAAGCAAAAAAGAAAGTGATTCCAAAGATCTCGAGTATGTTCAGGAGGAAAGTACTTACAGCAGCAACCACGAATATCGAACAACTAGACTTCTCAACCTTCCAGTAAACATCCTTGTGTTTGCAAGAAGTTCCCCAGAAAGGACGATACAATCACAGCCACACCCAGTACTTAACAGTCTCAACCATCCTTGTGTTTGCAAGATCAGGTGTAGAGACCGACAAAGTTCTGGGCTAATTAGCGAGTTTGGTTTCTGTTCACCGACACCCTTGATGTTTCTAATTCTTATGATTAGCTTGCATGATGACTTTCTTAATTTACCTCCTTTGGAAGGGGTTAAGTGGCCTGAGGCCGAAAGATGTTCTGAGAGGTAATGTTAGCGGATGCGGTGGTTCGAACCCGAGATCTTTGGAGGGGAATAGCGACTAGGCTAAAGGACAGGGGATGACTTGAGGGATGGTTGGCGGGAATATAAGGGCTAAAGGAGCTCAGGAGTGACATTGTCATTGAGATTGTGGTGGAGTGAAAGTGAAAAGGGAGTTTGCAAACATCTAAGCCGTGTCTCAAGCGAGAGCCTCCTTTGTACTCATCCCAGATACAGACACCGTAAATTGAAGGAAACATTGTACTTGTCAGGGTCAAGGGAGATCTTTTACGGAAGGAACACAAGTTGATCAGAAAAAGTCATTTTCTCATACTGTGGGCTGTGGCCGAAGATTCATATCCAACTATCGTACTTTTTTGGTCTCGCCATTATGATCGGCAGCTTTCACTTCCCTCCTCTTCAGGAACTTTTGCTTCAGGTTGGCGATGTTAACTTGAAGCTTTGCTTTGATTGCAACAATTCCTGCTGGCTCAACCTCATCCGCAGCAACAAAACGACGAACGATCAGATTGAAGATACTACCAAACGCCATAGCCATGACGGTACTGGTCAAGATAATGACATTGTACGGCATGCTGAAATCGGGAGTAGGGAGAGGAAGGAGCAGGGATGTGGTGCGTAAGTACATGGTGGTTGTTCCTTCTCCGTTGGTCGAGTTGATCAACAGCTTGACTATTGAGGGTGCAACATCAAAGCCACGGTTCGCGTCGGGAGGATACTCGGTGTATCGCAAGATAGCCTTTTCAAAGTCGTAAGTCAGGACCAAAGAGGCACCAGCGGGAACGTGAAGGCGTAATTCGAGATGAGTACCTCTGGCGCGATCAATGGCGGGCCTGTAGAAGATTTGCTGGATAGATGATGGCGAGGGTACCGAATCGATAGAAGCATGCAGGGTGTGCAGATATGGTTTCATGAACCATGGTAAAGACTCAAGATAGACGAGATCGACAGCATCAGTAGCGGATGGGTTGGTAAGGATGACACGCATACCGCCTCGTTCTGAACCATAGCCGACCATGGTTCGTTCCGCATGGAGGCGTGGTTGCTCCAGGGTCAGGGGTGAGATCAGGGCTTGCTCGCCCAGTGCAATATCGAAATCACCAGATTGTGGAAGAGCATATCGTACAAGGCCATCGTCTGATTTATGCTCACCGTAGGCTTCCTCGGCAGTGATTTGAATGTTTTGACCAGGAGCGGCATGCAGGGTGACCGACTCAGGGGCTGCACCTTCATTGACATGGCAAGAACCACGGATAGGACGGCCAAAGACCTTGCTGAGGGTCCAGTCACGTTCTGCAGAACGTTCGCGTGGGTAACATGTGTCATGGCTGTTATACCACTTCTCTGTGTCACAGGCAATGTCCTCGACTGGCGGAGGCCTGGGAATGGGATCTTGTTGAGAACGCATGGACCGGTCAAGATCAAGAACCATATCTACCGTCTGATCGATCTCCAGCAAGCACTCGGATCCGTCATCCGGGCATACGGGGCGCACGTCAATTGCCATTGACTGCCAGGAGGCATCAAAGAGCTTGTGTCCATCCAGAAGAGTCGCAATGCCAGCCTTGCCCTTGCACGGCAGAAGCTTCAAGAAGGGAGTCAAGTTCTCGGTACAGACAACTTCATGAGGCAGGGCTCCGTGCAGCAGGTGCAAGGAAGATGTGTTCTTATGAGAGCCCTCCAAATCGAAAGTCATTGCCGGACGGATAGTCTTTGTCGAGTCGATAAAGTTGATGGAGGCGCAGAAGAGACCAGACAAGGCATTACTCAGAGTCAACCAGCGAGCATTGGCTTGTTCGTGCGAGTCTGCGTCCACCCAGGCCCACAGCTCGACACCAGTGCCTCCTTCACGGCGGCCATGTCGCGGTCGTTGTCCCCAGTTCTCAGAGTCCCAGCGGCCGATACTGAAGCGAAGATGCAGTTCCCTGGCATGTGTATGTTGTAGGATCTGGCCGAGCGAGCGCGGAAATAGGCGATAGTTCTGGGCATCGAAGTCGGATTTGGTCGTGTTGGCCTTGAAGTTGAAGGCGGCCAGAAGTTGAGATTGAGGGAGCGGGTGCAAGTCCAGTTGCTCGGTGTATTGTCCTTCAGCCCATGGTGCAAACAGGCACAGCAGCAGCGACAGGACACAGGCTATCACGAGCATCGCGGCCTCATGGCGTAGACATAAGATCTAAAGGGGGTGCTAAGTCGAGCATACAAGTGCCAAGAAGTCGACCGGCGCGCGGAGCAGTCACTCTCTCTTCCGCTTTTGCTGTCTCCAAAGCTTTCCACTTGTATATCACCACTCACTCGCCATCAATCATCTTGCGATCCTTTTCATCTACTCTTGCAACAATCTTGTCGCCTAGAACTCCATATCATCATCCGCCAAAAACACACACTTGCGACGTAGCGCATATTCAACATGGCAGCTGAGCAGAGAAAGCTGCTGGGTACGCTTGCATATGAAATCCCCCGACTGTACAGAACTTACTGACACATCTCTATAGAGCAGCTCATGGGCGAGCAGTTGCTCGCTGGCCCTGGCGCATCGCGCGCCCCTCAGTTGTCCATCACTGATCCAAAGGTGTGCCGCTCCTACCTTGTCGGCACCTGTCCTCACGACCTGTTTACCAACACCAAACAAGATCTCGGTCTGTGTCCAAAGACACATAGCGAAGCCCTGAAGTCCGAGTACGAAAATGCAGACGATCAACAAAAGCGCAAATGGGGCTTCGAGTTCGACTACATGCGAGACATGCAAAAATACATCGACGACTGCAACCGACGCATTGATAGCGCTCAGCGTCGCTTGGAAAAAACTCCCGATGAGATCCGCCAAACAAATGCTCTCTTGAAGCAGATTGGCGAACTGTCGCGAAACATTGAAGATGGCCTGGTCGAGGTCCAGATTCTGGGCGAGTTGAGCAGCGTCAATACCGCCGTCACAGAATACTTCCGTATCAGGCAACAAAAACAATTGAAGGAAGATCGCGAACGTGAGCTCAAGGCTTTGTCCGACACATCAGGTCCCTCGGGACATCAAAAGCTCCAGGTTTGCGACGTGTGTGGCGCATACCTTAGTAGACTGGACAACGATCGCAGACTGGCGGATCACTTCTTCGGAAAGATGCATCTTGGTTATGCTCAAATGCGCAAGACGTACCAACAACTACAGAAGGATCTACAAGGTCGCCAACCGCCGATCCGTGACGAGCCTCAAGGTCCTAGAGGCGGTTACGACGACAGAGATTACGGCGGCCGTAGCGGTGGTTATGGCAGAAGGGGCGGTGGTGGTGGTGGTGGCTTTGGAAGAAGGGGAGGTGGCAGATGGTGATGATTCTATTGGGATACAAAAGCAGACGACGAGACGAGGATGCATAACAGCTTGGTCGGTGTTTTTGGCGCAATACCCACATGAGGCATGGCAGCGAGGCGCTGGGATGGTCATTTATCTTTTCAAAGAGTACATATTCCTCTGCACATTGAAGGGCAGGAATACTGAAACCAATTCAAGTCAAGGCATGAAACGAGAGAGTTTGAAGAAGGCGCTACCAGAGTCATGAATCACGTGCAAACAAGCCAGGCAGCGTCATATGTAATTACAACAATCGAGGGGATTAATCGTTCGTCCGTCCTTGTTTAGATCATATACACAACACCTTGCTCTCACAACCGTATTTCTCGGTAACCTCGGACTTAGCTACGCTCACCTCCGCTTGGAACATTGAGCATCACTATACCGCACACGACACCCCCACCAAACCCCTCACCACCGCCGCCATGTCGCGGAGACCTGCTGGACCCGATAGGACGATGCAGAACCAGCAGACATTGAAGAGCTTGGTCAAATTGGAAGGAAACAAGAGCTGTGCAGACTGCAAGAGAAACAAGCGTACGAAATACAAACACTGCCACAGGACGTGGAAGCTGACAAGTGTCGATAGACCCGAGATGGGCCAGTTGGAATTTGGGCATCTTCATCTGCATTCGGTAAGCAACCGCTGCTAACGTGTATCAGACCATATATGCTGACAATACTTGCAGCTGCTCTGGAATTCACCGTGGTATGGGCACACACATCAGTAGAGTCAAGTCTGTCGATCTGGACTCTTGGACCGACGAGCAGCTTCAGAGCATGCTTAAGTGGGGCAACACCAGGGCCAACATGTATGACATCCTCGTTTGACACGCCATAAACTGTTGCTGATTGTCATTCTGTAGATACTGGGAAGCAAAGCTCGCCCCCGGTCACGTTCCCGCCGAAGCGTACGTACTCCAGCAGCAACACAGCACCGTCTCCTGGCTTCAATCACTAACGTGTACGCAGTAAGATCGAGAACTTCATCCGCACCAAGTACGACGCAAAGAGATGGACCATGGACGGCCCAATCCCGGATCCCTCGACTCTCGGAAGCGAGGGTGGGGAAGAAGACGTGGTAAATACAGACCAAGCTTTTGCTGGAACAAAACCGCTGACCAGAATATAGCCTCTTAGCGTAGTCCAGGAGAAGGCAAAGCTCGACCGTTCAGCCTCCCTCAGAAATGCCTCCATGAGCAGCGGACCTGCCGCTCCCCAACAAGCCCCCAGAGCAGTCGCTCCAGTCATTGATCTGTTCGGGGACGACCCGACTCCAGCTCGTGCCAGCACCGCCGGGCCTTCGATCTCCTCAAGACCTCCTCCACAACAGCAAAAGGCTCCTGTCGCACCTCCCAAGCAAAACCGACCTGGCGACTCCCTACTTGGTCTCGACTTCTTCGGAACAAGCCAGTCCGCACCCCCAGCACGCCCGGCTAGCGCGGCTTCAGGAGCTTCTACTATGGGAAGCAATCCTAGGTCAGACCTGAAGCAGTCTATTCTGTCTCTGTACGCATCTGCACCCAAGCCTGCCCCAGTGCAGCAACCTCAATCTTCTTCGAATGCCTTTGGTGGTTTCGCCTCTCCGCCAATGCAATCTCCTGCCGCATCGACATCTCAGTTTGGTGGTATGGCTGATGCCTTCGGTGGCTTGAACTTCGGCGGGCCTTCCGCTCCTCAACAACAGCAGCAACAACCCAAACCTTCTGCTTTCTCCAATCTGACCTCTCCAGCATCGCGTACAAGCTCCATCAGCGGTGGTAGCTTCTTTGATGCTAAGCCCACACCACCTCCCAAGCCTTCTGCTGCACCTGCTCCCAGACCGCAGCAACCTCGCATGTCAAGCGGATTCGGCGACTTCGGCGACTTTACATCAGCACCATCACCTGCACCCGCACCCATGTCTACGAGATCGCCAGATCCCGCCAGCTCTGGTATGGGAGACTTGTTCGATATGGGCGCTCCCGCACAATCAAAACCCGCAACCTCTACTTCTGCTTCAGCCTTCAACCTGTCAAGCCCTGCTCCGCCACCGAAGCCAGCACAAGTACCAGCCATGGGCGGTCTCGATAACATGGACGCTTGGGGCTCGAACAACGCTTGGAGTACCCCTGAGCCAGCAGCACCTGCGCCCCCTACTACCTCGTACAAGGCACCCGCCGCAAACACCAACACATACAAGGCACCTGCCATGACCAGCGTGTCGAATGACGATGACTTTGGCGGCTGGGGAAGCAACGAGGGTACTTCTTCCAGCAAGCCTACCGTCAGTCAGGATGATGACTTTGGCGGTTGGAGCAGTGCACCTGCACCTGCACCTGCTGCCTCTACGTCTAACAACAAGGGTCCAGCTTCAGATGATCTCTTTGGAAATGTCTGGGGTTGAACACGTTATTGAGAGCATTATTGGCGGGATGATAAAAACAGCATTTAGGACCTTGATGGCCATGATTAAATACAGAAGCTCTTGGGCTTAATATACAACATAAAATGTCTCTGAAGACCTTTTCAGCCTGGACAGGTGGTACATGTCTAACGCATATCGCCGTTGCGATTACTCCGTGGAGTATGTTGTGGATGTGGTGGAAGTGTCATGCGCATGTTGCGTGTGGTCCTCCATGTGTGCGAGCATCGCCTTCTCGTCTCCTCGGGACTGACTTGCAAACGAGCTGACTCCTGTCCAGTCTCTAAATATACGTGGCCACAGCGGGCTGCTCGGCTGCTCCAAGCCAGGTCTTCCTTTCATGTGTTTTCGAAGGGATACTTGGCCGAAGTTCGGTGGTTGTGTGACGCTTCTTCTTCTGTGTCCAGCAGTACTATGACTTCGTTGCGAATATTGTTTGCTGAAAGGCCAGGATTCTCAAGCAGCCTTAGAGCCTCCAAAGACCCAGCCGCCGATCCAGTAGAGGACAAGAACGATAGCGATGAGGATTCCAGCGAGTTTGAGAATAGCGACCTTGTTTCCTTGTTGTGCCATCCGCGTCAATCTTCCAGCACTGCCCTGCAAAGTATTCGAGAAGTTGGAGAAGGCATTTGTCTGAAGCGTAGGTGTTAGTGATGTTGTAGACTCAGACAGTTCAGGGGAAAGAGCGGCGCACAGAGGAGTCGATGACGGTCTGGTCGCGGGCGTTGTCGTAGATGTCGATGGTGACACCGCGCAAGGCCGATACCTTTCCGGCGAGGTCGTCGAGTCGCGAGTTGTTTTGGCTTTTGGACTTGTCAGTGGCTGTGTAGTGACCGCAGCAGGGGAGTAGGGTATGGATACCGTTCACGTTCGTAGGCTTCAGACATTGTGGCGATTGCTCAAGGCGGTGTTGTGGGAGTTGGTGGTCGGGTTGCGACGACTGGGGCGTCCAAGAGTATGGTCGGCAGATGGTCAGGTCAAGGAACAAAGGATGATCAATAATGTCGGTAGAAGCAGCCTCGGGAAGTCGTTGCCGGTCCGGGGTCGCGAGCACGGACAATGACGACGACTAAGTCATGGCAGCTCGGCGGAAGCCCCACTATATCTCTATAGCCCGACTCTCATTCTCGTGTCTGTCGCTGTGCCTGCCCTACCCTTTCCTTCATACCGTAATCTGGGTGCTGTCCTCGTCGCGTCTCTTCTGCTCATCGCCGTACCACCAATCCCTCAGATCACCGCAATCCCGATCGCCCAACATGCCGCTCATCAACAACCCGCTGCCTTCCTCGATGAAGAGTGAGTCGCGACATCGCACTGCCATGCTCTGTTTGGTTTCTGATGGTCTATAGGCGAATGTAAAAAGACGGGCAAGATCCTTGCCTCCTTCATCGACCCAAAACAGTCTTTCGGCCCCGACAAGATTATCCCACCTCAAATCCTCTCAAATGCCAAAGGTCTCGCCATCATGACCGTCTTCAAGGCTGGCTTCCTTGGTAGTGCTCGTTTCGGCTCTGGTGTCATAGTAGCCCGCCTCTCAGACGGCACTTGGTAATTCTCTCGACCATTGTTCTGTGTTGACGCCTGCTGACCTCAGCTCCAGGTCCGCTCCTTCCGCAATCGGTACTGTTGGTGGTGGCTTTGGTGGTCAGATAGGCTTCGAGCTCACCGACTTTGTCTTCATCCTCAACGATGCCGCTGCTGTCCGTACATTTGCTCAAGCTGGCAGTATCACTCTGGGAGGCAACGTCTCGATCGCCGCCGGTCCCGTCGGTCGCAATGCCGAAGCTGCTGGTGCTGCCTCGCTCAAGGGCGTCGCTGGTATCTTCGCATACAGCAAAACCAAGGGCTTGTTCGCTGGTGTCTCTCTCGAGGGTAGCGCCATGATTGAGAGAAGAGATGCCAACGAGAAGATGTACAACCGTCGTGTCACTGCCAGAGCTCTCCTCGAGGGCGGTGTCCCTGTTCCGCCCCAGGCCGAACCTCTGATGCGCGTCCTCAACAGCAGAGTCTTTGCCGGAGTTGCTGCTCAGCAGGGTGATGCCATGTACAACGACATTCCAGTCTATGATGAGTCTCACGATGACGTCATCTGGCAGGGCAAGAGAGGTTCTGCTCACGGCGAAGGTGTTCGCTCAGATCGTACAGGAGCTTCTGGCAACTTTGGCGCCCCTTCGCGTGCCAGCACTTGGCAAGATGATGTCTACGACAGACAACCCAGCTTCGGATCGCGTGCCAACCCTGGTGAAACTTTCGATCGTCTTGAAGCCTCTCGCGCACGTAGCAACAGTGCATTTGCCGATCAAGCCGAGTATTCGTACTCTGATCGCAAGCCTACCAGACCCAGTGCTCCCAAGCCAACCTTCAGCAGTGCTAATACCGCAACTCCCAAACCTGGCCAGGCTATCGCCAAGTTCACTTTCGATCCTGATCAGCCAGGTGATTTGGGCTTTAAAAAGGGCGAGATCATCACCATCGTCAAGAAGACTGATAACCCCAATGATTGGTGGACAGGCAAGATTGGTTCGAGGGAAGGAATTTTCCCTAGGTAAGTCATCACCGCTCTTTCAAACAACTATTGGTACTGACATATCGGTGTGCAGCAACTACGTTGAACTTACCTAAGCACCATCTCTACGTCCGACACACGGCTTTGTATGCCGCCGCCGTTCTTATTACTCTGGATATATGCTTCCTCTCTCTTTGTTCTGGTTTATGATTTGCATAGCGCCGCGTGCACGGCGCCCGACGGTGCTTTCTCTGGGTTTTTGTTCTTCTGTTATATACCTTTGATGTACAGACCGCCTCTATTCACATAGTCAAAAGCTGGTCAATTTCTCCTTTCAAGAAGGCGGTTCCTTTTCCCGACTCAATCTCCCCCACACCTCGGTCGAAACGATCAATCATCTCTCCGAGCTGCATAGGAGTCTGATTCGAGACCGACCAACTTACCAAATTTCAACTCCATGTTGCAATTTGGGTTTGAATACTAGGCGTGAGGCGTTCGCGGTTCGCGCCAACCCCCACGCCAGTATCCGGGGCGCCACGGGCCGATCGCTGTTCTGCGGCCTACTCTATGCGGACCGTTGTCCATCAATCTCTCGTAGGGAAAACAGGCATGTTCTGTGTCACGGTGTGTAATTTCGAGCTCCAGGCATCTGGTCTCTGGAGACGAGCAGCTAGGGTTACAATGAAGAGATCGAATCGCCTCTTGTCACGACGTGGCTGACCCGTTGCCTTGATGATTGTGATCTCAATTTCCACAATACTGAACACGATCTGATGAGGCTGTAACATTCATGTTTTGAGAAAGACGATATGTACATGTGTGGCTTGCAATTCTATATGTGTACATAGAGATAGGACTTTGGTCCGGAAATAAAATAAACATGAGGGATTGGGTAGGAAATGTTGTTGCCTGGCTCGCAATTTGGTAGACCGAAGGGGCGACAGGGATAGGCCGGATTCCCCGAATGGAACATGTGCTTCCTCTGTCACTTCTGCATATGCTGCTGCAGAATTTATCGCAAATTTCTTCAACGAGCCTGTCAAGAGTAGAAGAGGTTGAAACGTGGATGGCACGTCAACGTTTCTGGATGTGGGGTCCCGAGAGCTGGGGGACCTCATCGTTTGTGACGTTTCGCGGCTGCACTCTCCTTCCTCGATCTATAACCTTTCAAGGCACGCATGCCATAGGGGAGACAAGGGATATCGGGTCCTTGCTTCTCTGCAGCCCTCACCGCTCCAAGATCCCAACGGTGAGCAACCACATGACTGTGACACGCATGGTGGAGGCGTATGTAGGTATCAGTAATGTTTTTTTCTCACCCTGCATGAACGAGATAGGATGTAGCTATAAAAGAGGGCATGTCCTATCTGGGACTCAGAAGCCCTTTCTGGTTTCTTTCTGGTCTCAGGCTTCCTTGATCAATCACTTTCTCTGCACATCCCCGTCCTGCTCCTGTCTATCCTCATAAGCTGACCTCAGCCATCACTTCAATTCTTGACGTCTCCCCGATATTTCACCTTGTTGATATCTTCAGGCAACCTGTCACAAACTGCGTCATCTCATTCCACTGAATCACTTGAGGACGAAGCACGTAAAAGTGATAACCAGTGCCCATAGCGCTTGTGTTTGATTAGCTCAATTCTTCTGCTGCAGGGTAGCTTCCACTAGGTAGGCATATCTTCCCTCACTATAGGGGTTGTTTCCTCATAAACCCGTCATTGACCGTTATTTGAAGCTACAGAATCCTTCCACTACCTGCCGTCAATTGTCCGGCACTTGCTCGCAGCTTCCACTCGGGTTGAAAAATAAATACAGCAAACCGCCGAAGTCTACTTCAAGCGTCACTCGCTCCTGCCTCAACTTCTTCACTCACTCACTTCCTTCCTTCACTATCAACGCCGCGGCTCCCTCCGGCCTTCCAATTCCCGCGTGTATATAACGTGGCCGCCGAACAAATTCCTCCATCTCTTCGACACTCCACTCCAAACTTTGACGATCTCACTCAAGTTCACCAAAGTCTTTCTACCTTTGATCATCTACTTGATCCACCTCTCTTATACTACTTCTTTTCTCACAACTTCACACAATCGGTACTATGGCTGGTATGTCCATCATGCGCACTTCTATGATGCGCGCCGCACGCCGCACCACGGTTCAACCCGTCATGACGCCAGTTTTTGGCCGCACTTTCGCCTCGATTAGCGGTGCTGGTGAAGAGAAGTCCATTAACGTTGTCTCATACTCCAAGTCTGGTCAGCGCGAGCAGGAGACCCTTGCTGTCCCTGCCACCAACGAGCCCGTCAACCCTCCTGGTCAGGACATCGAGGTCGCTGCTCAGCCTCTCAAGCATGAGCTGCTCCAGGCCCTCCCTCCCACTATGCAGAAATTTACTCTGTTCGGCCAAGTCGCTGTTATTACCGGGTAAGTTCTCTTCACTTTCTTCTTCAATTCACACTTTGCTAACTTTCACTCACAGTGGCGGCCGTGGACTCGGTTACAACATGGCTCAGGCCCTCTCTGAAGTCGGTGTCAAGGGCATTGCCATCTTCGACGTTCAGCAAGAGTTGGGAGAGAAGTCTGCCCAGCAGCTCTCCGCTCAGACCGGTGTCGATGTTCGCTTCTACAAGGTCGACGTTCGTGACGAGGCCGCCATTCAGCAGGCCGTCCAGGATGTCGCTGCCCACTACGGCCAGATCGATGTTCTTATCAACGCCGCCGGCATTGCCGAGTAAGTCTACATCCTTCAAACTCATCCTCACACATACTAACTAACACCTTCCAGCTCCAACGTCAAGGCTGAGACCTACGACTCCGAGAAGTTCCGCCGTCTTCTCGACATCAACATCACCGGCACCTTCCTGGTCGCTCAGGCTGTTGGTCAGCAGATGATCAAGCTCAAGAACGGTGGCTCCATGATCAACATTGCCTCCATGTCCGGCACCATCGTTAACTACCCTCAGGAGCAGTCCTGCTACAACGCCTCCAAGGCTGCTGTCATTCAGCTCACCAAGTCCCTCGCTGCTGAGTGGGCTCGCTACAACATCCGTGTCAACTCCATCTCTCCCGGATACATGGACACCGCTCTCAACCGTGTCCCTGCCCTTGACGCCCAGAAGCGCATCTGGATGGACAACACTCCCCAGAAGCGTCTCGGCGCTGTTGACGACCTTAACAACCTCGCTGTCTACCTCGCTTCGCCTGGTTCCAGCTACATGACCGGCAACAACTGCCTCATCGACGGTGGTTACACCCTCTGGTAAACAACCACGCCTGATGTTTCTCATTCCTCAGCGCGGCGTTTGTCTTTCTCACCAGCGAGTCTACGCATTTTCACGGCGTTACATGGCGGGTATATAGGAGGCGTTGATACAATGGCTGCCATTTCTTTCGGTGGCATCTCATGGTTGCTTTTACTTTTTACACTTGCATGGCGGTATACAAAGGGGTCAAAAAGGAAGATGGAACTACAAAAGGGGACTGGTAGATCGTCCATGATGTCTCTTTAGCTACTACAATGCCTTACAACAGGCGCATGATCGCCTTTGCTCAATAATGATACAACCTTGCTGCACTTTCCTCTTCCTGTTTCCTCTGGCTGATGGTGATATGTGTGTTTCTCCTTGCTTGTCTCGATGTTGAGGCAAGACGATGGGTCACTCAATGTGTCACCTCCCCGGTGCAAAGAAGAAATATGGAGCAATCACAAGTAACGATATTGGGACATTTGCGGCCACATCTAGACATGAAGCATGGTTTGTGAGGACTCGAAAGATCATGCTCTCACTAATCGAGGGTCAGAAAAACAACTACACTAACTCAGTGAACAAAGCCGACTTCACCACCTCAGTAAACAAACATCGAAGTACACCTCCAACGCCAGAGTGAGGTGAGTGGATAACCTCCATTCTTGGTCGAGAGACCAGCACGATATGCCGACTGAATATTCTGGAGTTGTATACTACTTGTAGAGATTCTGCGAGTCATAACAATATTGAGGAAATGGGTAGGCATTTACAGAGAAGTGTGAAATCTCATAACTCCTTGCAGGTTATAATCAACTCTGGAAACCCAAGGACTTTGTCATATTTAGCCTCCCAGAGTGTCTTTCATCAGTGGCATCTTGGCAACAAGCATTTTTAGAGATACTTGCTTCTCAGTGCCTGACTGATGGAACTCATTCTGCTTGTTGTAGAGCCATGTTGCATATGACTCATGAACGCTTCTTCAATGGCCGATTGCGAGATACTTGCATCTGTGTTTGTATACATCAGCATCATCATCTCTTGTTTCCAACATTTTGTGGAACTCAAAAACATACCATCAAGATCACTGAACGAACTTCCCATACTCGGCGTACCTTCACTGCCATCCCTACGCATCCGAGGACTAAGTTTTGACAACTCAGATCGATGGCGAGGACTCAATGCACTAGCTGGTGAAGCTTGCGTATAGTCTCCTCTGTTACTTTCTCTTTGCTTTCCGGTGTTGGCAGCGGGTTGCGCTTGAGCTGCAGAACTCGCCGACGAAGCAGAAGAATCAGGAGCGATAGGTCTTTGCTCATACGCACGCTTAACCGGCGACTTGATTGTAGCAGCCGGATCAGCACTTCCAGTCGCTGTGGTTGCAAAAGGCAAAAATCCTCCAGAGGATTCACCATCATCATCTTCGTCGTCATCATTGTAGCCGTGTTTGGCGGTTTTGGCGTAATGGGTTGGTCGTCTGAAAGCTTGACTGCGTGCCATACTTTGGCTTTCTCCATCTGATGATGAATCAGATTCTGAGTCTTGCAATGGATCCGAGTCTGGTTCTGAGATCTCGCGTTGGGGTGAGATGGGTTTCCTGTGGTTTCCAAAGGCTGTGTTGAAGGCTCTGGTTACGGTGGGTGGGGCTGGGCTGGCGGGTTGGCCGGTGCGGCTTTGTGTTAGTGTTCTTGTTGAGGGTGTACGGGAAAGACCTTCGGTTTTGGGTTGTTGGTGGGTTGTGGTGGGTAGAGTGTTGGGTTGTCGAAATACTCCAGAGCCTACTGATCCCATGGTTGGAGTGGGACTGTCTCGCATGCGCGTAGAGAGAGATGAGGGTGCTCTTTGACCTGTACCTTTTGTCAGCTCGGTGCTGCACTGCTGTACACGTCTGTGTCTACCTTGACTTCCCACTGGCAATGTAGTAACATTGCTGTTCGCGGCAAAATTTCCTGTCGAGTCTGGCGGCAGAGGTGATGGGCAACCCGAAGGACTGAGTTTCTTCATCTGCGCTTTCATCTGTGCAAAGTGGCGTTCATAGAGCCATGCTGCCTGTTGAAGGAGAAAGGCGAGAGAGACCTCGAACCGAGCAGATCTGGATCACTATTTAGCTGTGAATTAGTCGAGTGGGCCAGCATACTAACAAGTCTTCCCCTATCAAATTGTTAGCGATGGTATTATATTCGACAAAGATAGAGTCGGTAACATACAATCCAGCTCTTTGCTGTTTGAAGCCTTGGAGATGATCTTCCATAACGCACGATCTTTGGTCGAATTCCAGTCAACCTTTTTGAACATCAGAAACAACCCATCTAAGCGTTTCTAAGATGTGCAGAATTACCTGTGGCGGGTCTACAAAATCACCTCTGGAGAATGGCAGTCGGATGAAGCAAGTGTAGTGCACGGACGAATCGGACGGAGCTGACTTGTGTGCTGGCGATGGCGGAGCGTTGATACCTAAAGCATTATTCGATAGCTGACCCGTCCGTAATGACAATTGCTTTGGATCTTCGATGGTAGACATGATGCGATTGATGTGTCGATGAAGGAAGATGGTTGGTGGCTGGTATGTGGATAGAGCTCGGGGATCGAGGCACGCAATACTTGCACGTGACAACAACACTCATGGACACCACAACACATATGAGTACCTATGTATGACTGGCACTTAGGTTAGAAAATCATAGGAAGCGTCACCGGTAATTATATTCGATCTATTGGCCTGAGCACCTATGGAATTGCTAGCACAACCGACATTGTAAACAGGGTCACCCTCCATACATGAACTTGATAGTTGCGGAGTTGTGGTAATAGACGACCGCCCGAATTACGTAGCAATTGTGTCCGAGGTGAGGGAAGTAACATCTCGTCGTGTGTCTCGTTTTGGAGCAAATCGTGCAGACGAAAGCGATTCATGAGCGACTGAATCCTAAAGTCATAATGAGACAACTGTAAGTCTCACATCATCAGAAAAACTTCGTACAGGTGCAGTCGCAACCAAAACATTCGGGGTCGAAAAGATAACCGCTGGAGTGAGACACAGACAGCATCTCACGGCATCGAGCTTTGTCAAAGACGGTACTCCGTAATCTGACACGCTGCTACTGACAAAATGGCCACTATCAAGATCTCTCAGATTCGAAAACCGAACATACAAACAACGAGCGCTTTCTGGATGCTGATGTCGGCATATTTTCATACGCAACGTCTAAGACCGTTCCTGAATCAGATGCCGGATATACGGACCCACCTTGCTTGACAGAAAGAGGGTATGCAAGGTTGTGGGCAAAGATACACCAAGGACACTGGAGACGATGACTTCTTGTCTCAAGACCCAGAATATACCTTCCTTGTTAGTAATAGACACGCTCAGTGTTGTCTCAATCACCCTCTGCCCGGCTTTGATAGGTGAGAGTAATCGAATTCTGATCCATCTTCTGCTTACATACCTGGCTTTCCCGATTCTTCCAAAGACGACCACAGCCCTCTCCAACACATTGCTTAAGTATCGAGAGACCCTGCTCTTCTGGCCCTTTCCTACATATGGATACCTCCAGGTTACGAAGACATATGGACTTCATCAATGCTCGAGCGAGTTTCACTCCGCTCACTCCTGCTGTGATGTCTCTTACCAAGGAAACCGAAAGCAGTCGCACGACCCAGGAAAGGTATTGTCCACGATCTATGGTTCTCATACAAGCAGGCTAACTTCTGGAAGTACGGTCTTCAACAACCCTCAGGACTCCGACATCGTGCTTGAGTACAACGGCAAGAAATTCCACGCACACCGCGCCATACTTCGCATGTCCTCACCATTCTTCGAACGCATTCTCCAGTCTCAATGGCCTGTATGTATTCTTGAGCTTGCTCGTCTTCTCATACTGATAGTATACAGGTAGCCAAAGGTCCAGTCTTCTCCCTCGGCGATGATGACAACTCTGAGATCGTCGACGCAATGCTACGCCACATGTACGATCTACCTTACTTGCAGCCAAACATCAAGGAGGAGAGTAACTTGTTGAAGTTTCACGTCGATGTCTACATGCTAGCCGACAAGTACGACTGCCCATCTCTACGCAATGTTGCCGTCATAAACTTCCGTCGTACTGCAGACAGATATCTCAGCAGCTGGGGCCTGAGAGTAACGCTCGATAAATGTTCTCTCTTCAAGACCATCGCCGAGTTCTGCGGTCCAGATGCCCAACAAACTGCAGACCCCTCTCTTCGCCAGGAAGCCTTGAAATTCTGCGCCTTCAACTACGCCAGCTTCTTCACACACAAGGACTTCCAGAAGCAAGTGAAGGATGGAACCATGTTTGATGCGGATGCTATGGCCGAGCTGCTGATGAATGTTGGAGCACTCGCGTTGGAGAAAGACACTCCCAGCCGCCCTACCCGCTCCCGGGACTACTCTGGTACGTTTGGATGGAATTGCTTACGCCCTGAGATTGAACTATTCAATTCTGCAGACTACCAGCCGTACTGATGGAGTGTAGATAGTAGCATTATACGCTGTGCCCTGGGCGCGAGAAACTAAGGTTTGAATCGGAAAGTGGTTCATCTCCAATGCGAAACAGACTATGTAGACCAGAAAATTGAACTTTATCACTCATCTTCCGTTGTCTAATTTCAATAGTCGTTGTTTGTCCTCATGCATAACATCTCTCTGCATATACCACCCATATAATCTTACTCGTGTTCAACTCAATTGCGTCTGATACTCTTTTCTACCGAGTGTCACGTAAGCAGCAATGCTATGGAGATTCCACAGCTTCTCCAAAGCTAGTGATACGGTCCACAAAAGTTGTATATGTAGGGTGGATACTGTCTTGTTAGTCAAGAATATCGTCTATCTGGTAACTCATACATGTGATGGACTCATAAATCCCATGCTTGATATTCTTCCTGGGTGGTACTGATTTTCCAAAGAACTGCAGTCTTCCATCCCTCCAGAAGGAGTGAAGATACGTGAGTAACTCTTTCTACCTACCACAGAAGTCACAATAAACATGAAAACACTAAGTAGGAGTATAGATAACCATTATAGATCGAGTAAGTTGATGGTCACGGTTCCTATTCTAGCCGATTACCAAATTGTTGTGTGTAGGTACTATTGAATCTCTTTATTTTGATACCCCTGGGTCTGGTGATGCGTCTGTCCTTGCGTACTATACGCTTACTACATATGCTCATCATCATGAGAGGAAGTAATAATTGTATGTGAAACCCTTTTTGATCATTGCCGTGGACACGATATCTGTAGATCTCTTTCGCTTCGCCTCTCTCATACGCAACATGCTTGTCTTTTCCTTGGGAAGTGTCCTGGACGAGTGCCTTCTTCAACATTCCAGATCTTAGATGACTGAGGCGATGATGTTGAGTTCGTTGAGTTCTCGAGCCAGAGCAGCAGTTTGTTCATCCGGGAAGATACCAGGGTGTCTGAACTGTGACCACTTCGAGGGAATGGCTTTGATGACTTCTCCACTGTCGTTACGCTCGATGGCCCATTCAACGGCTAGCCAGTAAGGCCTGGGTGCATCGGCCCAAGACCGCTTGTTGTCTGTTGTTCCGTATTGTTCAGTAAGCTGAGTAGAGAACCAGAGGTTTCCGAAAGTGGAGCACATCTGTAGGCAATTTTTGAAGTGGGTCATGGATTCATCGAAACATCTGTGGTCGTCATAGCCTTCCAGAGTACGACTGATAGTGATGCGGGTGTCAAGAGTCAACCTCGCGATGACCGAATCAGGCTTTGAGAATATCGCTGAAGTCCCCATGGCGGATGCCTTCTCGTAATTCATGATCATATCAATAATCTCCTGTTTCACGGAATCCCCAGTCCATCTCGGTCGACGATCTTCTAGGAATGGGTTTTGGTTGGAGGCGCCGTATGGTAGAAGATCTATCACAATCTGACCTATGTTGGGCCTCTTGTAGAAGTCTCGAGTGAGTCTTGTTTTCTCGAGGTCGAGCCGATCAAGCCGCACTCCGTCTCCAGAGTATGACTCAAGATGTGGAATTTGGTTTGAGATCTGGAGAGTGTTGGCGAATATACGTAAGCTGACTTTCTTGCCGTTTTCCCGCTTGATGAAAAGTTCGATCGAAGGATATTGTGTGTCAAAGTGCATAACCATGCTGACGAAGTTGTTGTTGTAATGCTCGTGCAGGGAGCCATATGCTGTCCATTTCTGTGCATCGTTCCTAGCCATGTCGTGTCCCGTTGAGTTGGGGGCACTGTTAACAAAGCTGACAACGACTGGCGACTTCTCGGTGAGGAACTTCGAATATTTGTACACGTCATTCCCGCCATGATAGGGATCAAAGACGCGGCCCAAGTCTTGGAGAGGGTCCAGTTCTGCGTCCTGAAGACCGAAGGGTCTACGCTTGACGTATTCGGTCCTTGATGGAGGGACGTATGTCAAAGGTTGAGAGACTGAGACAGCACTCTCTGCGATGTCACTTCGAACAGGTGGTAGGTGCTGTGGGGGCGGCTCCAGATCTTGCCTTTGTTGTCTTCCACGGCCCCGAAGTGCACCACCCAAACTTCCTCGAGCACGATTGGTCCCAGCGCCGCGAAGTGGATAAGTAACACCGGTCTGTACGGGCACACCCTTGAACTGCGCTTCACCCCTGGGTCCCGATAGACTTCCACGAGGCGTACCACGACCACGAGGGATACCAAGACCACGAGGCGTACTGAGGCCACGGGGCGTACTAAAGCCGCGCGGTGTAGCATGCCCGCGAGGTGTGCTATGGCCACGAGGCGTGCCTCGACCGCGTCCTTGAGCTATGGTCATCTTTGTGTTCTTGGGACTGGGAGGTGGTGTTCGTGTGGAGGAGTCAATAGCTAACGAGAATTCGAAGATGGAATCTGTTTGAACAATTAGGTGTGTTGAGTCCGTGTCAGAGGTTGCAAAAAGACTGTAGTCGAGGCGATGGTAAGAAAGGAAGGAGCGGTTTGTACAAACACTGTCAAACAGGCGGTGATGTCAATGGAACTCAGAACTGTGATTTGTGTGAAGAAATCGATGCGGCGAGCTCAAACAAGAAAACAAGGCTGGACTGGCTACAAACGTCCTTAAGCTCTTCCAGAAGGAGCAAAACATAATTCATTTCGTCACCGACCAACACGTTTTTCACTCCTGTAAACATGAACATCTAGAATCAAATAGGGACAAGTCAAACACCCCAGAAGTCGCTCTTTCTATCCAGATCAAATATCTCGTGCAGTGTTTCCGTATTTTGCTACTCCAACGTCAATTCCAGACACCCAGGGAAAAGACACCAACTCTTTCGACACTTACACTTAAGAGGGTCAAGAAAGAAACAGATAAAAACACTTCGATGCCCGTTCTCGATATGCAAGCTCAGTATGTCGTGTGGTGTTTCTTTTGTTCAACCATTTCTAATGTGATTACCGGATACATGTCGAGAGTCACCGTGATATCGACCCGGCTGTCGACTCGTCAGGGTATCCTCAGCTGGCGTAGCTCAAGATGTGTGAGTTTGATAGTTATCGTCAGAATTGATATCTCGTGCAGCATCTCCGCGTTCTAATTGACCCCCAACGTCGAGAGGGGGTGACTTTCAAACATGTTTCCAATAAAACTGCTTTAACAATGGAACCCTACTTTCTCATAGAAAATCTCCAAGTCTCGTGCAGTAGTTCCGTACTTGACCTACCCACGACATTAATCCCGGATAGATGGAGAGAGTTATCACGACATCGACCTGGTTGTCGACTTATCAGAATACTTTCAGCGGGCATAGCCTAAGATGTGTAAGTCTACTTGTTTCTCTTGTTGAATTCGATATCTCGTGCAGTGTTTCGTACTTTGACCACCCTCAACGTCGATAGAGAGTGACTTTCATTGGTATCAAACATGTTCTTCAAAGAAACTGCGCCCATCTTTGGCCATATAAGCTGCTTTCTCCCAGGAAACCTAAGGCTCGTACTGTACTTCCGTACTTTGGCTACCCACGACGTCAATACCGGATACATGAAAAGAGTCATCGCGACACCGACCCAATGATCGACTTTGCAGGAGTCGGGATACTTGCAGCAGGTGTCCCGAGTGCGAGCGAGTCTAGTTTTTGTTTGAATCCGATGTCTCGTGCAGTGATTCCGTACTTTAACTACCCCCGACGTTGGCGAGGTATAAAGTTGTCCGTACGGAACATATTGCTACACCCATCTTCAAGACTTTGACCATAAACGCCTCTTTCTCCCAGCATAGTCTAGCTTTTGTGCAGTTCTTCCGTATCTTTAGCGCCCTATTGCCTATAGCGAAGACTGTCGAGGAGAACCATTACGACATCGACCCGAGTGTCGACTTTACAGGCTTCGGGGCACTTGCAGCGAGTGTCCCGAGGGCGAGCGAGTCTAGTTGTTGTTTAAACTTGATATCTCGTGCAGTGTTTCCGTGCTTTACTTCCCTCTAAAAGCAGTAGGGAGTAAAGAGCATTTATACAGAACATGTTTGTTCGAAAACCACGCTCAGCTTTAAGACTTTAAGCTCAAATCCTCTTTCTCCCAGCAAGATATAGATGTCGTGCAGACCTTCCGCAGCCTCGGCACTCTATCGTCGACAGCGAAGCCCGTGAGGGGAACCATTACGACATCGACCCGGTGATCAAGTTTACAGGCGTTGGGGTACTTGTGGCGGGCACGATTCGAGGGAGAGCAGGTCGGGTTGTTGGCAGCGTGGGATGCAGTGCTGTACTGAGGAGTCTTAACAGACCTCTTGGTGTGGATGGAAAAGAGGAGTTAGATTGGGGAGGAGATGTTATTATATACTCATATTTGAAGTCTGCAGTAGTGAAGAAGGTTGCAATGGCAAGAGATATTTGGTGGGTCTCTTTGCGGTGGTCGGGCGGAGGGGATATGGGAAGGGGATTTTGAGTGACGAGGAGGAAACACAAGCGATTTGTAGCTGTAATGATGTAGAGACGCTAGGTTGTAGAACAACAACCAGAGATATTTTGTGAGGTAGAGGCCGTCGGGATACGCAAGAGCAACTGAAACCGAGGAGAAAAAAGGAAATCTATGTTTGCAAAGACACTATCAAACAGCGCAGTGATGAGCTGGGAAAAGAAGGAACCTTGACGGAGAGAGGAAGGCTTAACCATTGAGGCGAGAGCGTCGCTTCCATATTGTCAGCGGCTGCAAATTCCCCAAGTGAAGGCGATGCGGTCAGAAGAGTGAAGCTCCATTTCACAACAGACAAGGAAACTCACAATTCATCTGAGCTTTCCCTTCCCTCTTTTCTCTCTCTTCCCTCTCCTACTTTCTTCCTCAACCACCGCGAAATCGCTCGACCACAATCATGGACGATGAGGACTTCATCGATGGCACTTTTGCG
Organism: Aureobasidium sp. EXF-3400; assembly: GCA_024195585.1. Taxonomy (NCBI): domain Eukaryota; kingdom Fungi; phylum Ascomycota; class Dothideomycetes; order Dothideales; family Saccotheciaceae; genus Aureobasidium; species Aureobasidium sp. EXF-3400. Next base: position 83,631 of record SWBL01000124.1, read on the forward strand.
TAAGGATCATGTTCCACAACTTCCGAACAAGACTGATAGATACAAGCAACTCTGACGTCTTCGACCACCCCGATGACTCCGACATCATCCTCAAATGCGGTGATCGTCAGATCATGGCTCATAGAGTCCTCTTGCGTCTGTGGTCTCCTTTCTTCGCACGCACCTTCAAATCTCAGTTCTCTGTCGCGAAGGGCGCTGTCTTTGTCATAGACCCCGACGACAACAAAGACCACGTGCCTCTCTACGCTATACTAATGCATGTCTACGGCATGCCTTTTGGCGACCACCCAAGCAACGATACCTTGTTCTGGAACGATCAGACGAGTCTACTTGACACATACATCAAGGTCTTCACACTGGCGGACAAGTACGATTTCCCAGAATTCCGTCGCCATGTCGTCCACATGATACGCGACCACCTCAAGTTCGATCAATCCAGAAAGTCGGCCTATGAATCAGTTCGCGAAATGATACCTGAGTTTCCAGAGAGTATTGCCAATGTCTGCGGTCCAGACGCGCCTCAACTAGCCGATCCAGCAATGCGCGACTGTCTGTTCGGCTGGCTCGCCAACAACTTCGACTTTGTGTGCAAGGATCCAGATTTCAAAGCGAAACTCGAAGACGGATCTTTGCTTGACACCGAGTTGACTACAAAGTTGCTGTTTAAGTTGGGCGAACAGAATCAAGACCCCGTCGAGCACAAAGGTCCCAGACCTCGCGGCTCATAGAGGTATATGGTAGGGGTATTGAGCCTCTTTGTCAGCTTTCGGGACAAGCAGCCGTAAAGACTTGAAACGAGTTGGGAAGGACTGGGGATGGGATGGACCAAATGTCGAACGCAAACGACTCTCTCCTGAGATCACACCCAGGAGCTTCCTCAACCATCAAATGATTATCAGAAAATCGCGGACGGGGCACGGCAAAAGGCACGACACAGCTCCTATACGCAAACAGCTTCCAGTCTATACAGGCGAGGTCAGCACTCGTGAACAGAGAATCAAAGAGAGAAAGGAAAGACATACAAGAGAGAAACAAGACCGAAGGAGAGACAGAAGAAAAATTTGTGTACCGAAAGAAAAAAGAAAAAAGGGGTATCGTGCTATATCGTCATCAAATCATATCATACCTTCCCTCGACTCATCAAGCTCTTCCTCCCTTCTTCCCCTCCTGCTTCAGACTCTCCTCTAAAGCGCGTTTAAAATCCTCATCATCTTCCTCATCCGCATCGTTCTGCTCCGCAACCTTGCCCTTTCCCTTATCAGCAACATTACGTCTATGCTGCTCCTCCAACAAACTCTGCTTCTTCACATATTCCAAAACCACCCTTTCCTCTTCCTCAGCACTAGTGTTTGCTTGATGACTCTCTTGACTCTGGCTAATTGCTCTTTGCAACTCTGCATCGTCATCATGGTGTCGAGTTGCAGATTGCTGGTCTTGAGATGCTTTGACAGCAAGACGGTATTCCTCGTCATCAGCAGAGTTGGAATTGGTATCCCACTCGCTATCGGTGGAATGAGTTTGACGTTTGAGGCGTTTGTCTTGGTGGCCAGAGTTTGCTAGACTGGCTTTGAGAGCGGCTGCTAGTTCTTCGTCGTGCTCTGAGGATGATGGATCTTCGTATGCTGTTGGATGTTGGCCTCCGTGTTCTGCCATGCTGGCTGCGATTGCTTTGCGGAGAATTTCGTCTTCGTCATCGATGTTGTTGTTGTTGTTGCCTGAGAGCTGCTGACTAGATGCCAATTCGGCAATGCTGGCACGGATGGCGCGTTCGATCATGGCGTCTTGCTCTGGGTCTCCACGGCTGGTATCAGCGACAGATGACTGGATGGCTCTCTCCAATTCATTTCCGCTAGCGCCACGTGTGTATTGCAGATCCTCGTATTTGGGAGGCTCGGCGTGCTGTGTGACTTCGACAGATGGAGTCGTGGCTTCGCTTCGAGCACCAACCCTTGCTGCACGCGAGTTAGCACGCGATCGAGGACGAATGCCCAGGAAAGAACGCGAACCTCTGGCTTGACCATCATTACCGATGGCACCGTCACGATTGTCTCCCTCCCACTGCTTCTTAAGCATATCTTGGAACTGTTCGTGGATGAACTTCTTCTTCTTGACCTCAGACTCAACCACTTTCCAGCGTCTGATGATCTCCTGGCGCTCCTGGGCACTTGATCTGTGCCATTCGTCGTATCCTTGTGCTGTGCGAGCTGCGATGATGTAGTTCTGAACAGAAGATCCTGAGAGTTGTTGAAGCTCCTTGTAGACACCCTTCATAGTATAAGCTGGAATACCGAAGATGGCTGCACCGGGCTTGAGAACTATGCCACCGATACCCTTGCCGAAGCCTTTAAGGAATCCGGCAGCACCCTCTTTCTTTGCGCCTTCCATGGGCTGAGTAACGAGTCCGGTGATGCCATCGAACATACCAAATCCGAACTCTTTGGTGGCTGCACGAAGTCCAGATCTGAAGTCGGTAATCTTATCGGGCTTTCTGACCGACTCATCTCCATAGAGCTTCGGTGCGTTATGAAAACCTTTTGCAAGAGCATGGGTAAAGTCCATCGGCGACTTGAAACCAGCTCCAACAATTCTAGAAACACCTTTGCTGGTACCAAAGGCGGCATCAATGACTTCTCTCAGATTTGTCTCGCCGCCCTGCGACTGAGTCTGCGCTGATGATTGCGATTGATTGGTGTTCGTCCTGTGGGGGCTTGAAGATCTGGAATTTGAGCCGCTACGAGATCCAGAGCGATGGCGCAATTGGTTACCGAGACGGCCTTGGAGTGCGGCAGCTAACGAGGAAGAGCGACTACGCTTCTCTCCATCGTTCTTGCCCTCGGCTGTCAGATGAGGAGAACCCATTTTCGCGAACGACTCATCGAGATTGAAAGACCCGCCAGTGCTAGCGCCACGACCAGGCGAAGTAGATCTGCTCGTAGTAGAAACAGCCATCTCTCTGTTGGAGGATCCTGGTTGGTCCAACTGTTGCTCAGAAGGTGATTCTTGAGAAGTAGACTGGGGGTCTGTCGCAGTTTTCTTAGGTACCGCGTCAGGATGAATCCTCAACGCCTTCAATGCAGCAACGGGGAAGTCGGCAACACCCATCATCATCGTACTGATCGTGCCAGTAAGAGCGCCTGCGCCACCAGAGATAGGTTCCGGGGGACCCTCGTCGGCTTCGTACTCTCTTGGGCGGTACAGTTTCAGATCCTTGAAGTCCAACAATCCCTCAGTTGCCAAGGTGGTTGCTGCGAGAGCACTCAGACGGACTTCTGTCCTCTTGAGACGCCAAACGGCAGCCTTGCTGGGTGCTATGCTACATCTCATCTTGTCGACCTCGAGGAATTGGTGGAAGCTCTGTGCGCCAGATTCGGTGCCATCCTCATGGCTGATACTGTTAGCAAGATCCTGAGCTCTTTCTCTAGTGGCCGGCTCGAGTGCCTTGTTGATCGCTTCAGCCAGATTGTCAGCAGTCAGGTCCTTGTGGTTAATTGGATCTGGACCAGCTCCAGCTTTGGCAACCATGGCACCCCAGAAGGGCTGATCTCCAAAGAATGGGACAATAACGGTGGGGACACCACATGCAATTCCAGCAGCAGTAGTTCCTGCACCTCCATGGTGGACAACACAAGATACATTCTTGAACAACCAGTCATGAGGCACATTACCAAGCATGAAAACGCCCTCCGGGATACCCAATTCATCAGCACCGAAACCACCCCAGCCCTTGGACACTAGAGCACGCTGGCCAGTCTTGCGAACAGCATCAAAAATGAGTTTGGTCATGCCATTAGGATCGTCAAGAACGATGGAGCCGAAACCAATGTAGACAGGGGGCGGACCAGCATCCAAGAAGGCCTTGAGATCAGGAGGTGGTGTGAAGTTCGAAGCAAGAGAGAGGAAGTAAAAACCAGCGATGGATATTTGGTTGCCCCAATCTTTGGGTTTGGGGATCAGCGCGGGAGACCAGCAGTAGGTGTAAGGTACCCGCAGTCTCGTCAACATTCCTGGAGCCCAGATCAAGCTGATGGGATCTAGGGAAAGATCCTTTACTCTGAATCTATTAATGACATCGCCTAGACCCTGCCAGGTCAACATCTCGACGAGAGTATAACTGATAAAATTGGTAAGATGGGGATCGGCATTTGTCGACTGAATGTTGGCCAGGGGGTGGGGAAAGGCCTGTGTAGGAGAGTAAGGCATGGTGAACATCATGTGCAAAGGACATCCTAGCTTCTCGGCGCAATGGATATGAGCAAAAGAAGGAGGATTTGCGATGATGGCGTCGGCGATGAAGGGCTTGACCGAGGCATCGGTATTGCGCATCCATTCTTCAGTTGTGTTGTCGTTCACGGCGACACCTGTACCGTCACCAGACTCGATGCAACTCCTCCAACAGCCTTTGATCATTGTGCCAATCTCCTTGCGTCTTTTTCCAATATCGCCTCTCCTCATGACGTCAAATCCGGGCATCAATCCGGGATTCTTGACCATGAAAGCCATGAGCTCCGAGGGGTCACCCCCAATGTTGAAGAACTCAAGGCCGTTCTCTGTGACAAAGTCTCTGAAGACGGGATGTGTGGCTAATCGGACACGATGTCCGTATTGGTCCTTTAGCACCTTTCCCAGGGCTACAAAAGGCTGGACATCTCCTCTTGAACCGACAACATGGATGACGACGTTAAGAGGTGGCGGCGGCGGTTGACCAGGGGCTCCACCGAGCGATGTGGGAATATAGGGCGGAGGGACTTGAGTAGTGTCGACAAGATCGAGTTGACTTCTCAGGGCGGGTACGAGCAAGCTTGAGAGTTGGCGGGAGGTCTGGTTGATGTTGATGTTGACTCGTCCGTCGGAGCGTAAGGTGGCCTTGCTGCCCAGACCGGGATCCTGGCTGCTGACATGGCCGTATTCGTCGCCGTATGCTGGGGGTGGTAAATTCTCATCTGTGCTGTTCGGGTTCAGGTATTCGGCCGTCCTTGACGGGTTTGGGTTACTGTCTTCTTCGGCGTTTGCTCTCGCAGCAGCTGCGGCTTGAGCGACCATGTTAGATGGAATCTCCGACATGGTCACGCTCGGCGACTTTTGTTCCGCCATGTTGTTTGATGTTTGATATCTGAATAATTCGAAGTGTCGGACACTTCTTGGTGCTGTTTCGATGCGGATGCCTTGGGCTTTTGTTTAACAGTCCATGCCGCACCTCACCCCGCGCGCGTCATTGTGGCTGTGGCACGGCAACGACCTAGAGCTAAGCCACCAAAAGCCCTTGCTCTATCATGATTTTGCTGCATTAATTCTTGCCTATCACAGTAGTGTACACGATTGTACTGAGAATGGGATTCGTTGCAATAGAGAACAGGATCTGGCGTATCTAGACATGTACGCTATGAAGTCAGTGTTGACATGGTGCTTTCCCATCCGAGTCGTACCACAGAAAAGGATTCAACTAAAAGAACTAAAGGGAAAATGAAATCAAAACGCCGTGATGAAAGGCAGGTTGTTGTAAACCCCTCAGCCTGACACCCGTGGGATATCGAAAAAGGTCGTCTATGCGATAGGCAATTCGTTCCGGCCCAGCCGAAACGTCGTTGGTCTACTCTTGCCAGAAGGGTCGAATCAATCAGTCAATCGTCATCCTCGATGGGACCGCTCCCATCGCATGTGCTCCTCCCAGAGAGTTGTGCCGTCTTTCGTACGGGTAGCTCTTGTCCTCGTCTCCGATTACTCTTCGTCGTTGAATATGCGGTTTCAAGCCCTTGTTGAAGTTTGCCGTACACCATGCGCAGTTGATGATGGTCATGATCAACAGCAAGAGCGTGATGACGGCAAAAGTTGTCAAACTTTTCCGCGCAGGCTCGTAGTCCTCCACTCTTTCAGGGTTGCCAGAGTCGTACATGCGTACGAGCTTGAAAAGGAAGTAAGCCATGGCCGCGAAGTAGAGGACGATCGTGCTGCACATTCCCAAGGTGGACTCGCGCCTGGTGAACCATGCAGCCGCAAGCAGGATGGCGATGGTGACGGGGATAGCGGCAATGGTGAGAGCAAATTCAATGTTGGAGGTATGCTCGCGAACCACGACGACAAACTGTACTGTGAATCCGAGGAAGAAGAAAAAGTCGAACTTGAGGAGGGCAATGTAAATCTGTTTGTCATCAGTCCATGTTCAGTAAGTTCAGTTGTGGGCTCGACAAAAGTACCTGGTAAACGAGGTATCGTCGCTTCAAGCGCAAGTCGGCCGAGATGTGTTTGTAGATTGTCCAGGCGAACTCGTCATACAGCTTCCATGCCACAAAACTGAAAGCTATCGTACCCAGCGCAAGAACGCAGGGTACCGCGACTAGGAAAGGCTTCACATTACGTCCAAAGCCGTGTTCGATCTCGTTCGCTTGGTTCAAGACCTGGACCGCGCGATCGATCTGGTCGTACTGGACGGTAGCGTATATGAGTAGACCCAGGTTATAGAGACAAAGTCCGATGACTTGAATTGTATTCTTGAGGCGTAAAGCATCCCAGACGAGCGCGAGTTGGTAGATGAAACCGAAAATGAACAAGGCGAGATATGTGGGAATAGTCCGCGACTGTGTCGTCTTTCGCGCTTCAGGATTGAGCGAGATCTGAAATTTGGCAAAGACATAGCTGTAGCACGTGTCAGCAATGGGATACCATGGGCATACAGACGACTGCGACATACCCTTCAAGACCCAAACCGATGGCGGCTTGACAAAGAGCGATCATCAGGAACGTCCACGTCCATCTTGAGCTGGGCATGTACATGATGCGACTGGAGGTTGATTGTCTGGATGTAGCAGGGCCAGTGAGACCTTCGCGATCATGGTAGCCTCCGGCAGGGAAGGGACTGGAATCGCGGTCGCGGTCGAGTGGTATGTAAGAGCTGTTTGAGAAACCCTGACCCCCCAGAAGAGAGGTCTTTTTCTTGTGGTTGTTAATGGTGACGGTTGGAGGCCGCTCGGCAGCGGCCTAGGGATATTTGGATGCGGTCGGTGTTGGGCTGATGCGTTGGACAGGAGTCGGGTTGATGCAGGGAGTAAGGGTGGACCGTGAGCGTGACAAAGACGGACCGGTAGGCCGAGACTCGATCGGGGCGGTGTGTCGCGTGCGGTGAGGAGGGGAGGACCACAAGACCAAGAGACCAACGAGCGCGTGAACGAGCGAAGCTGAGAGGACGGGAAAAGCGAGCGAGAGTGGTCGTGTTTGTGCAAAGGGCTGGTTTGCTGCTAAGTCGGTTGATTGCTACAGCGCTTCAGGTCCACTCAGGCAAGAAAAGCCAAGGATCGAGGGTGCGACTGGCGTGTCGTGGCTGTTGTTTCAGCTCCGGCGAGAGGGGAAACAACCTTTCGAGGTGATGCGCTGACCGAGGGGAACTGCGACCAACAACTTTGCGACAACGATACCAGTATATATACAATGATATAAACCACAATAGTCCGTGAGGCTGTGATTGTGTAGAATGCCCGCCAGGCGCAAAGGTCGATCAAATATCGAGGCGGAGCACCGCCAAAGGTCTTGTTCCCAAACGCTCTCCAGCCTCAAAAGGGGTCCTTGGCCGGGGGAAGGTTCGAGCTCCCGCCGTTAAACTTTCCCAGGGATCTCCTTCTCCATCCGGTCTCGCTTACTGCGAACCTCGTTGCTCACTTTGCTGTCGCTGTACATAGCCGCGTGGCTCGGCATCACCATTCATCTAATCTGTACATGCCAACCATCGTCATTGTCATACTCTAAAAGAAGATTTAGATATCTAATTTCCCTATTTGGCTCCCGTCAGATGCTTGCGACATCTATCATGGTCTTTGTTTAGAAACATGTCAGGGGAAAGTAAACCTTGGCCCCTCGGGTCTTCTGCATTCGTCCACGACATCTGGCAAGTATAACGGGGTCCAAGACTTTGGCACTCGGCGCACACTTGGTGGTCATTAAACTCGTACCTTGTCGAGATCCATGCTGCACCGCCCTCGGGTCTGCAAGCTAGTTCGAACTGTGGAGGACAGAATCTTGTGCTAAGACGCCACATGCTCGGATCGTGAGATGTTGTATTGATACTGGAGAAGGTGTTTGGGATGTTTCGAAGCATTCTGGAACTCACGTATGTCACAAGGGGCTGGGCACCCAAAAAACGTCCCGATTAGTCCTGAGGTTTACACCAAAATTCTTGATTGTCAAAATTCACAATATCTCAACCCACAACACATGAGATCATACAACTACTGTTCACGCCAGTCAAAGGTACCCGTCAACATACCATGTGTAGGAGATTGACCATACAGAGAGCCTTAAAGGCAGGCGGTGGTGTTTTCAATATACAGACAGGGTCATGCCAATGACGCAAAGTCTTAGTGGAATTCCAGCAGCATACCTCGATAGACCTATCCAAGCAGATCATACGGAACAGCTTGGACAACATGCGTAACCAGGTACGGCATCACATCTGATTACTGAAATGACATGCATCCGACATCAATGGTCCGGTATCCATCATCCTGGTCAACCTTGAAGAGCATTCAAAACAGGTTTGACTGCGCAATGACGCTACTCGGAGGACCCCCACCTCTCGAGCCTTCAGTTCGCACGCAAAACAATCTATCGACCCGATTTTCACAGCCGTCGTCTTTTAACAAACAACACTGAGAAAACATCCACGATCAATTCAACATGGTGTTCGGCGTAATTATGGGCCTGGGCATCTCCCTGCCAGTCGCAGCCGCAACAGGCGTTGGCGTTGTGACTGGCGTAGCCCAAGGCGTTTCTCATCAGCAAAAGGAAAATGAGAAGGCCGCCAATGCAAACCCAGAATCGCGAACAACCAAATTCTACATAGATGTGGTCATAGAAGACGAAGGGTCACGGTCACGAGGAAGAGGAGAAGTACTCCACGACAGCATAGTCGTTGTTCGTGACAACAAACTCTGGATCGAGGCCAAAAACCGAGCAACAGGGCTACCTAGACGCGATGATTCTCATCCCTTTACTGGTTTCTATCTTATGTATCCGGACGAGGACCGTTCCCCTGCCGAGAGAGGTCTGGTGACGACCATTCAGAAGGATCCTCCGATGCTCAACTGGATCTATGTGGACAATGACACTTTCGAGCTCAAATACGCCAATCGCACAGGCAGTATAGCCCACAAAGTCGGACCCTGGGACTGGACGGACGAGTTCAAGGACTCGAGTATGACCCTCGATGAATTTGAGGGATTCCTGGCTGTGGAAGAAGACATGTACAGGAATGAGCAAGGGCATCCCAGATGGGCGTTGTATTATGATTGGAACGATGATGGTCTGAAGGGACGCAAGAAGGGCAGAAGAACCATGGAAATCAGTCTGAAGAGAAGATTGGTGGAAAATCAAGAGAAGAATCAATGGGGCGTAGGCAGAGAAGGCAACATCGGAGTGACTGGTTTCAAGGCCACAAGGGAGGTGTAAGAAACGTGGAGCCGAGACCGAAAGGCGGTGAGCGTCGCGAGCCATCAACTCCCGAATCTTCGAACCTCACTCTCGCATGATGCATGCAGCTTTCTACTGCACCACATCCCCCTAACACGACTCATGTCGGCGCCCTTTACGGCTCAACAGATGGCTGAAATAAATTGCAGCATCCACTTGTCGAGCTCGAGACTCGAGTCTTCTGCATCTCGTATCTTCGGTGGATGACGGCGCCGACGCGAAACGCCTAAGGACGCGTTGACCGTTATCCAAAGCAGTCTTAGCCCTGATTTTGGACAACGTTCAACGTATCTCGCGATTGCCGACCACCTCATTTATTACACTTCGTTGCTCGAGCGAGCACCAGCTCACTTGCTACTGCAATGCCTCTGACAAGTCCCGAGCGATAGCATGCCGAATGCACAAACATTGCTTGTGGCTCAGGAAGGACCTAGAAAGTCAACGTGGATTAGACTGTGCGCTTAGCCATGATCGGGTAGAGTCGCTTGTGTATACAGGTTTTCATCCTGTGGCTGCTCATAAAGGAGTAGAGTATAAGAACTTTGTCGTAGCTACACAGGAAAGTCTCAGCATTCCTTCCAGCAAGCAGTATTTGAGCAGCTCATATCTTCCGCACCAGAATCATGCATTACTCTCCATCTCTTTCTCTGTGCTTGGCTAGTGTCGCTGGTCTTGCTGTCTTTACCGATGCCTCTCCCCTCGAGAAGCGTTACACCTCGCCAACCACATCATTCGATGGATGTCTCTATCGAGTCCCCAAAGTGGGAAACTTCACCTCTCACATTGCCGTGAGCAGTTGGAAAACACTTCCCTCTACTCTCAAGGCAACAGACCGTAACGGAGGCCCATACGGCGTACACTGGATGCCTTCGCTGGTTGGTGTAGATGCCACCGACGGTAGTCTTACTCTGACCGTACCCGGAGGCCAACAATCGTGCACCGAGGCCAACCCATGCGGCAGTGCTCAAATTACCACCGCCGCCAACGATGTCGTGTACGGAAGCATGCGTACTGTAGCAAAGACTCCCAACGTTTGGGGAACTGTCAGTGCTTTCTTCATGTACAGCGACGATAACAACGAGTCCGATATCGAGATCCAAACGGGAGATCCCACGCACGCTCACTACACCAATCAGGATTGGTATGGCTCGAATGGACTTACCAATGCTAGTGTTGTGGCCAATAGCTCTGCTGCTTACCATGAGTATCGCGTTGACTGGGTTCCTGGAAGGACTGATTACTATGTCGATGGAAAGCTCTTGCAAAGCTACACCAAGTTTGTGCCCAGAACAGCGGGAGCTTGGATGTGGAACTCGTGGACGTAAGTGACAATGATAGAGAAAGTTCATCTCTGGATTCAAAGCTGATTAGATCGACAGTAACAACGGATCTTGGACGCTTGGTCCTCCCACTAAGGATGCTGTGTTGCATATCAAGTCGATTGATGTGTACTTCAACCGAACAAGTATTACTGGTTGCGGTTCATGATCGCTGAAGTAATAGGTGGTTGCGTTACAGAGCAGTTGAATGTATGTAAACAAAAGAGACATATGGGGTGATTCCGGGATGCATCATGATGGTCAAAGATACAGCAGTGCCAGGGTCGCTGCTCACGAGCCCGCTACACCGCCTTGGCAGAATTCTCCATAAACTTCTGTAACACGTTCGCAACAATCTTACAATGCTTCCTACACACTTCAATCGCTGTGGACAAAACTTTCAACTGCACATATCTACAATGATGCTTACCAGCCTCTTAAAGTCCTTCCTCTACCCGGGCTCTGCGGGAGCTCAGATCAATAGCATACGTCTGTTCTCTAGCAAATTTGCTGTGCTCAGTCCCTGGTCCAAGGAGAGATATTATTCAGATTTGGAGTATCGCCGACAAATTTTGGACAAGAGGGTCACAGCCCGAAGGCTGCGGAAGGCCCGAGATCCGGAATACCATGAAAGAATGAAAGCGCAATACGCAAAGGACTTCCAACGATTGAGATCTTGCAAGCGCTCTTACAAATTCAAAATGTTCGTCGATTGGCTCAGATACGGCTGGCATGAAGCAGACTTACCCTGGAAGACTTATCGACCCGAAGTGTCTTCGGAGGGTGTTAGACATCGTTGCTCGGGTTGTAACCTGCCAGACCACAAGACCAAGTTTTGGTGGTCTAGCATGTCGGAGTCGGAAACTTACCTATGTGGTAGGTGTACGTGGAAGTTGAGCTGGGAAGAGCTATGTCCCAAAAGTTTCGAAAGTGCCGACACCAGGAGGGATTTCACAGCGTGTGCGAAAGAGCTAGGGGTCAGCAAACCATCGGGATCCGTGCCGTAGAAGTCGCGACGATGAAGCACCCGAATCTGGCAGAAACTCACCGCTAGTTGCGGAAACTTGTCTCGCACCTCCGAGCTTTTCTACTTTCCTATCATTACCACGCTCAGCATCAAGACAACTTCTGCAGTCATCCACCTGGAACAATGTGGTTGAAATTGCAAGCCATCCAATGGAATCCTCAGACTGGCAACTGGTCCAACGATTGAGAAGCGTCTATTCTCGACAGTCAGCACATCTCAACAATGGGTGCGTCCGGACAAGGAATTCAAATACTACAATGATCCAGAGTGGCGCAGAAATAGTCTAGACAAGAGAATCGCCCGCCACCGCCATCGGATGCAGAGCGACACAGACTATCGGAAGAGGAAACTAGCCATGGTGAAAGCCTGGCATCTTCAGCATGCGGGAGAAGAAACCTTCAAGAGAGAAAGAGGACTTCTCAGATGGTGCTATAAATATGATTGGTTCCGTAACAAGTTGCCTTGGAAAGCTTATATTCCGAAGCTGTACAAAGAGAAGGTTCAGCATCATTGTACGGGCTGTAAATTTGTTCCGCATGGGAAGAAGTTGTGGTGGTGTCACATCGACAGAAGCATGCATCACGAGCAGTCTGATACAAGCCCAGAGGATTCGAGTGCCACTGGAAAGCATATGTGTCCTAACCGTTACCTTAAGACCGGCTGGGAAAATGCAATTCCCCAAGGTTTTGAGGACGTCAAAACCATTAAGGAAGTGAGGGCACGAGCTAGAGAGCTCGGCATCGACATCGACGAGAAATCGGAGCAATAGAAGCATGTGTCAGATTAAACACTCCAGAGACAAGGCACCGCACACGATCCAAGGACCTGAGCTCTGTCTAGCGACTGAAACTCAAGTGATCTCGCCTATACACCTTTTCAGGCCCGACATCAGCCACTATCACCAACAGGAGACATGAATAGGTCAACAGACACCGTCTGGGCTCAAAAGAGCAAAGTCCATGCAGTCTAGATCCTTCCAAGACATACCAATATGCTTGTGGACAACTTCACTATGGTCTAATCAGCCGCTCTCCATACAGTCACACAAGACGCCACCGAGGACGACTGGTTGCGAGATGACCGGGACGACTCAGGCAGGAATATCTGTTCACTGCAACGATCAATAGATGCTGGTGGCCCTGATCTGTGCAAGAAGCTTAGCAGATATAACGCTCGCAAGGGATGTATTGAGCCAGAAGAGGGCTTGGAAACGCCTCAAAAAGTTAGCTTTGGCAGTGCCGCTATATGTCTGGCTCGATAACCTCCCTGCATAATCCATAAATGTAGCGTTGCAAACATCTACACATTTATGGTGTCGTTGGTATTGTAGTCACAAAGTCAATGACGGTGCCAAGGCGCGCTAAGCTGGAGTAGAATGGACATCGAGTTGGAACTCCTCTAGGATGCAGTGAACTTGTACCCGGCATCGAGACACTTGTGAGAAGGAAATTGATCATTCAATCAGACCGGGCTTGCTTCAATTACCTTAAGAAAATCTTTCATTCAAATCACCGAGCATATCTGGACCGAAACACGGTCAAGGACATCACCGCCAAGCAATCTAACAAGCCAAGGCCACCACTCTTACCACTGTAAACATGAGCTCACTCTTCTTCTGGACGACCAAATCAGTACAAGACAATGCCTGGCATCCCGTTCCAGGCCAAAACCCAACCAAATACGTCAGCAACCTGCCAACACTGATCAAGCGTCAAGACCTCGAAGCAGCATGCGTCGATATAGCGCCTTTCGTCGCCGGAGTAGGTGCACTAGCTTATGTACGCCAACTAAACGACTTCGGCTTCACTGCTACCGCCAATGTCTTCAAAAACCCCAAGACATTGATGGCTATGCATCGCACCACTCTGGTCGTCACACCAATAGTGCTACTATGTCAAGCAACTGGTGTCGAATACAGGAAGTTCATTCCGCGTTGGAGCCAGGAACGTGAGCGTGGGCGAGATGAGGAAATGGTACGGAAGCAAGTTGATTTTGGCATGCTTGCTGGTGTTGCGACATGGACGCTGCGTATATATGCTTTGCGGAGGGGACGAGCTTATTGGGCTCCTATTGATGTTGTTATGGGTGGAGCATTAGCGGATGTTATGCATAGGGAGTATGTCAGAGCCCATGAGTTCTAGGTGATCATATGGTCGTTGTACAGCCTACCCTTATGTTTTGCAGACAATTATTCGTCACCAGCAGCAATGGCGACCACGACTAAATGAGTCAATTCACTCAAACAGTCTCAGAGAATGTGGGAGAAGTGTTCACAGGGCATCTTTGCGCTAGCGTGACAGTGTGGATATGGATACTTACAAGAGGTCGTCGATGTGGAATGAACGCGTGGTCTGTGCTCATGGTCGTCCTGGAGTAGAGGGGTCAATGAATCATCACCATGACATGCTCAAAACATTCAAGGCCATCAGTCACATCAAACAGATACAGTGATAGAGCATAACATAAATAATGACTTCCTCAAGTGGGCGTGTGTTCGCATTACCTGAACTGCTGGAACCAATACTCCTCTGCCTTCTGGAAGACCTATCACCACTAGAATATCAAGAAGACCCACGTAATTCACGCGTATACAACAATGCAGACATATTACGACATCTTCTAAGTTGTACACAAGTCTGCAAGCAATGGAAATCTACCATCCAGCATTCATCGCCAATCCAACGAGCACTCTTCCTACTTCCAGACCCCAACAGTAACCGAACATGGACACAAGGCCACAGTGGAAGGAACGATGTTGATCCAAAGACAATTCCACTACAACCACCCACACTAAACCCAATCATCCAGACAACATTCAAGAACTACCATTTCCGCTACTGGCACCTCAGCTTTGAAGCCAGTGGGAACAAACATTGCGCCTACATGATCATTGAAAAGCGGGATATGCCTGATTTCAAAGCTCGAGCGATAAGCGGACAAGGAAGGAAGGTTTCAGATATGTTGTTGTCGCAACCGCCTTGTACAGCTTTAGAAGCTACTATCTGGGATGAGAGGGATGAGACGAAAGATTATGTGGGGAGGACTATGGAGTTGAGGGATTCGGTGGTTAGTAACGATGAGGGGTTGACTATTGGAATGGTGCAGAGGAAGGTTGCTGAGATGTTTGCTGAGCATCCAGACGTCTCGGCTATAAAGCTGACAACGGCATGAGCACGAGCTTTGGAAAATTATCGAAGAGGAACTATATCGATATTTCACCTCCGGTGCCATCTCTATCATCCGTATCACCACTTCTTTGGTCCAAAGGTCTCGCCATCTGCAACAGTCTTCCTGATCGCAGTGCCCAAAGCATCCATAGTCTCAAACACACCCACGTTGCCCCACCAACTCGGCACCTCAACCTCTGGCAACGTGATCGCGAAGAAGATCACCAACGTTGCAATGATGAGTCCAGAATCTAATGCGGCTGCAGTTATATAGTTGTAATTGCACCACCAACCGTTCCATCGTCGCCGGATCCACCAGTTGAAAGTCAAGCCGACTATCGCCCAAGATGTAAAGGAGAGGGGGGTGGCAGGTGGCAGCCACGACATTGCACCAAGCATGACTGGAGCGTGTAAAAAGCGCAATCCCTTGTGTGGGAAGTATCTCGTCAAGGCATAGAACGCAATAGGCAGTAATGCGCCAACCAACCAGAACCAGTTGAATGCAGCATAGATAGAGCCAGGACCAAACATACGTTGAGGACCAATAACACCCCAAGTGATGCTAGACGAGAAAAAGGTGCGGCCGTTAGGACAAGTGAAATGAGAGGCTTGGTTTGCAGCACAGGCGTTGTCGATGTTACTCAGAGTCCAGTTCATGACTGCCACTTGAACAATCGAAGCCCACATCGACATGACAACCTGCGACCAGAAAGTGATGCGTGGGGGTATCTTCATATAATGCGCCAACTTGAGATCCTGGCTGTAGGTTTGAGCCTGCCCAAGGACAATAGTGCTGTAGACTTTGAAGATCATGACTCCGATCGGGCGTCCTGGTATCATGAAACCTGCCAGATAGGGTGAAATGACATTAAGTGACAGCTGGATGTTGGTGATACCGAGGATCATACAACATGGAATGATGAAGACGAGCGCGATGAGCAGTGATACAAAGTATGCCCACCACGGGCATTGAGAAGAATAGCCCAAAACGGTGGCAAGGCCGAAGGCGACAGCGATGAGGAACAAGACACAATACCACCAGTCAGGAGCCTCGCGATACTTGGCCATGTGACGCATATGAACATCCTGAGGCTCCTGCTTTCTTGCAAGACGTAGCCGAGTCCAAAGCTCGTTGCGGTGATAGACAATGGTGTGGACAATTGCAGCTATCAGTGCTGCAAAGCTCAGACCGTAGTTCAAGGCAAAGGTAGGAGCGAGGAACATGGGCGAGTACTTCTGGTATTTTTCGAGATCAAAAGTGTAGCCGGGACCAAGGATCTTGGTAACGTTGTACTTTGATTGTGTGTTGTCGAAAGTCGTGGAGGTGTTGATTGGGAGATAGTCTGAGTAAAGGGCTCCAGTATATGATATGCCTATGATCTGTCAGTCATTACTGTATCTAACCGACGGTAGATCTGGAAAGATTCTTCGAATCCTGCCTTGCTTTACACACCTAAGGTCGTGATGATCATAAATACTCCAAGTCCAACTATGGTGTTAAGATGCGAGAATGTCGGGCTGAGTAACGGGTCACCAAGATACGCTGTGACGTACGTCCAGTCGAACGTCAACGGTATCAGCGATAGTCCAGTGAAGCCTCCGAAGAGCTGATTGATGGTAGCGTTGTTCGGGCGTATCCAGGTGACGAACGAGAAGACCGATAGGCCTTGCCAGATGACACCAGGTATCCAGTAATAAGCAAAAGAGCCCAAAGCGACGTAGACGAAGAAGCGGTATTGAGAAATTCGCCAGCCATTTGCTTGGGCAGGATCAGTTTTGCTCTTATCATGCAAAGCGTATAGAAGAGTAGTCATGGAAAAGTTGGCAGGCCAGATCAGGGCCGCAGGCCAAACAAGAAAGCGTCTGAATATGCCAGCAAAAGCGATACCGATGACCTGGGAGCTCAGTGTGAACAATATCTGGAAGCCCCATCCCATGTCAAGGTTGTAAAGCGATTTGGCTTTCAGAGCAAGAAGAGCATCGGTGCTGTATGCATAACCGTAGGTGACGTTGGCCATGAGAACCACCACCGTATGTTCCTTGATTGTGAATGGTCCTGTGTTGAGTGTCCATTCCAGGCCGAAAGTCTTGAACTTTCTTGTAGGAAGTATCTTTGCAAGTAGTTGGCCACAAGGATATACCACCAGTAGGATCACTACTGTGGGGATTGTGATCGCAGGGCTGCGCATTGATAAAAACATGTTGATTCCACTGGAAAGGGTGACGAAGATAAAACCCAGAAGCCATGCTCGCATCGTGTTCGCAGTTTCTTCACCGTCTATTTCTCGAACGGCAGCGCGTACAGTTTCGTATGGTGATTCTTTGGTGAATGTGTCGTCAACTTCAAGGGCTTTCTCGACGTTTCCAGTCTTCACGGCCTCGTCTAGATCTTGTAGTTTGTTGTCAGGAAGGTTCGGATCGTATTGGTGCACTTGTTGTAGCCTGTCGACATCATTGAGTACTCGGGCTTCCGGCAAGGCATCGTCCAGAGTTTCAACGACCTGTTCCACAATTCCATGGCCCCCTTTGGGCTTTGTGGACTTCATGCTTGGAAATATTCTGTTAGTAAAGAGATTGGAAGCCAATGCATACCTGGAGCAGCATCGAGTCGGAGTGCAAGGACATCGGAAGGCTCAATATATACTGGATGCCTGCTCCGTACGAACGGTCTCAGGAACTGATGCTGGCAATCATACGACGTTACATCGTGTCTTGTCCGAGATTGCTATGTTTTCCCTATCAATTGTTCAATGGAGGACTATCAGTGGTCCGGCCGAGTAGTTATCCCACCGATAGGCCGACTCCACATGCGGGGGCCAGTAGCGCGTCAAAATATAGTGATTAGAGGGGCACAGCTCCGTCTAGGTCGTATCAAGCAGATAAAAGGAAGCCTTGCAGAACCTGAAACATGTTTGAATAAGAGGTTGAGATAAGACTTGGAAGAAGAAGGTCGAATTGAGTCGATCGTATAGCGTGAAGGAACGATGCGTGAGCATAACTTCAGAGATAAACTATGCCTAGACCAGGATTCAAAGATCATAGAACTTCCAAGCTGCTTTGTGGCCAGGTCGCAGTTTCCTATCTTGCATCAAGGCCCTGAGGATCTCGATGGGCATCTCTCCTTCCTTCAAGATGCGGTCATGGAATTCTTTCTCCGGCATACCAGCACCCTCTACCATCTCTTTTCGCATAGCATAGATCTGCAGTGCTCCAAGCATGTATCCGGCTTGGTAGAGTGCGTTGTAATCGCCATTGAAGCTTCGTCTGACTTCACCTTCGGCGGTCGCTCTCTCGTGCCCAACTCTCTCAACCAAGTAATCGATACATTGTTGAGGCGTCATTTGACCCATATGGAACTTGAGACTGAAGACAATGCGAGCACAGCGATGCATACGCCAGAAGAGCATACCAATCTTCTCCTCTGGAGTACCAGCAAAACCACGATCCCACAGAACAAACTCCCAGTAGAAGGCCCAGCCCTCAATCCAGAAGGGTGTGGTAAAAAGGCTCCTGTAGGATCTGTATCGGGCGATCATATGCATCTGTAGATGATGACCAGGAATTAGCTCGTGAAATACTGTGCTCCGCGACATGGGCCTGTTGTTTCCACGCATAGACATCAACTTCTCCGAATGGGTCATAGTATCAGTTGGGTAAGAAACGATGAGGTCCTCGCCTCCTAGAAAGAAAGGATTGACACGTTGCCGGTCGGGCTCCATCATGAAAGTTCTCCAATACTCTTCAGCTATGGCTGGAACTGTGACCATGTCGTGATGTTTGACGTATGCTACTGCCTCTGCAGACAGGTCGTGGACAAGACGCGTCTGCTGACCAGGCTCCACAAAGAGATTCTTGACGTGCTCAAGAGCAGCTTTCCAATCATTCCCGTATCCTAGTGTATTGGACGCCTTGATCATCTCATTCTCGCACCAGGCATACTCCTTGTCAGCGATCTTGATCAGCTCCTCAGGACTGTACGCAATGAACTGAGCATCGAGGTCAGCCAGGAGACCTGACCGCCCGACTGGCTGCCCAACTATGTCATCGGTAGAGGTGTCAGAAGGTTCTCCGACCAGCCTACTGGTCACAGTAGTTTCGAAGGTATTTAGTCGCTGAAGTGCTTCTTGGAAGGGAGCAGACGTCCACCACGTGAAGTCTGGATCGTATCCCTTGTAGAAGTCCATCCACTCTTCCAGTGCAATCCTCAGCTCTCCGATATACTGCACCGCACGATAAGCTGCAAATCGTGCCGTTGGGTCCCCAGATAGAAGGCCATGGCTCGTGATTGCATGGAGCTTCTTCACTACATCTTCAGACGCAGCCGCAAGAGCCTCTGCTGCATATCTGCCTGTAGTTGGCACGACCTTTTGTCTTCGTTCCACAAGATCAACCAGCTTGGATGCAAATGGCTCAATGATAGACTCGAGTCCTTTGAGAGAGGTTTCGAATTCTTCGAGGCCTTCGAGCTGTCGGTTCAAGTACTTCTCTAGCAGTACATAGTCGATTTGATCTTCGGGATCCAGATGGTCGAATTGGACAGCTGCAAGTTCGACTGATTTATCGCGAAAATACTTCTCCAAGCGACTGATGCGTGTCTTTGAGAAGTTTATTTTGTAGAATTTCTCAATGTCTGAGACGTCTGCTGCGACACACCCAATCATGAGACTGATGAGTCCAGAGCTGGCGCGTCCATGAGCTGCGGCTGGCACTCTGACTCTCATAGTGCTTAGAAGAGAAGCGAGGAGTTAGGTTGATGCTCAGCGCGGTATTGTAAGTACTCTTCCAAGCAAATGGAATGAGATGTGAGAATCTCCATCCTATCAAGCCCGCCACGTTACATCGCAGGAAAGCGCGATGGCTCCTCAGGTCAACCTCGGTTAAATTGTCGTATTCCTTATTGCGGCGGCGATAATGCTTCCATACAATATATCACACGATCGAGGCAATCCCGATGATCGTACTCGAGTAAATTGTTGATACGAGCTGATAGGAGACACCATTTGGAAAGTGTCCGACGAAGCGACAATGAGCGACTGCGTGGCCTGGCTCAACCCAAGTTCACGTTTGGCACTCGTTGAGATGATATGTTCTCAACAAGAACAATCTGTTGAGGACACTAAACGCGTCTAACACGTCTGTCGACGTTGCTTCCTTGATACTCGAACCAACACGTACATCAGCTTTCACTGCTCTCTCTCTGGCTCTGCACCCAAAGACACCCTATTAATATCGAACACCTCGTTAGAGTCGTGGTCCGACATGATTTTGTCGATCGTCCCGCCGCTTGCCAGTCTCGCCAATACATCTGCATAGCCATCAGTCGCCAGCAAAGACTTATGCGACTGGCTGCCACGTCCGCTGGCACACAGTGTCTGGAACACGTGTAGCAAATGCTTCGTATGCGTTTTGTCGAGTCGTTGCTCTAGCGCTTGAACACCGTCTATTACACACACCACGTCACCAGAGACTACGGATAACACATCTTCCATCACGCCCAGCAGCTCCAAAACCGGGGCATCTGGAACGAAGCATGCACCCAATCTTGCTGGCGATACATCTCGGTCACTGAAGAACTTCTCGGGAACAAATCGAATGGCCTGCGCTACCATGGATTGAAGCAGTAGAGATAGGCGCTCCTGAGCTGTCCACTTTTGTCTGAGCTCCAATGCGCAGAAGTGTGATATAACTTGGAACCCAAAGTTATCGGCTGCTGCGGTAACGTAAACTGTGGTGAGGGTGTTCTGAGATGGTATCGGAGTGTCCGAAGGTCCTTCTACCCACAAACACGTCATATTCGCTTCGTGTAGCAGCTGCTTGAGTCGCGTGGCCACCTGGAAATCCACGTGAGCTCTGCTCGCTCTAGGAATGAGATGTGTCACATCTTCGTCGTGCTTGAGTAACAATGAACGAATGGCAGCGTGACTGTTGAGCAGATCTCGTTGTAGATATTGGACTGCTCGCTTGTCGGAGAAGACCTGCTCACTTTCTGACATTTCGCCAGGATCCGGAGAGTCAAGCAGCATTGCTTGGAATAGCAGTCTTGAAGTCGGCCTCTTCCAAAAACTTCTGCCCACTGGATCCCAAAGCCTGCAACATAGCCATGATCTGGGAGGCTGCTAGATCCGATGATGCCTCCCTCTTTGCCACAATGGTATTGAACATGTGGTCGATCCGTGTCGCCCGCTCCAATCTGGCTTCGCGCTCGAGTTTGCCGGAGATCACGTTCATTTTACGTTGGTGAGCCGTGAACAGGTTGTCGAAAGCGTTTTTGTCAAAGGAGTTAACCAGGCGTTTCCATCCAGATGCTGACCATTGCACGAACAGCTTCGTGAAAAACTCGAAGACGACAACATACAAGTCGCGGATGTATTTCTGCATAAACCAGTTGTTGCCGTGCTTTTCCATCAGTCGCCTCCAGTATGCAATTTCTTCGCATAGTTCGTTGATACTGCCTGAGATTCCTTCTGCTATCTTTTCGTGGTTGAGGGAAGCCTAACTCGATCAGGAAACGTACCAGCACCCATGGCACGACGTGGAAGTCTTACCTTGACAATTGAACTAAGCGATCCAGCTATCAAACTGACATACTTGTCGTCCTTTGGAATGATTGATAGCAAGTCACTATGGTCGTCGCAGCTCTTGGCTACTCGTGCAAACATATTCTTGAGTTTGCCCCTTTTCGTGTTGTCCCGCTTGTCTTGCCAAAGACGTGATGCGGACTGTACGGCGTTGTGCACTGATGAAAGTGCAGGTGGGCGGGACCGCACATCTTCTTGTTGGTCTTTCGGCAGCTTTGAAACGAAATTTTCCCATGCAATGGCAAGAGCACAACTCTGCTCGGCCAGAACCTGGTCTTCATCAGGAACACCTCTGGAAACTTGACATCAGTTTCTTGTCGCTGCCCTCAGACTTGTACTGTGCTTACTCAGCTATATGGGCTGCATCTGTAAAAAGCAGCGCCCACTCCTTCCCTCTCCTTGCTCTATCGTTGTCCGCTTTTCTATCTTGCTCGACCTTGACCGCAAGGCTTTGAGAAAGAGTATTATCTGGTTCCTTGATCTTCCACTCATCGCTGAACGATCTCACAACGGCCTTCTTGTATGCCGGCTGGTGAGTTATCGCATCGAACATCTACGATATCTTCTCGTAATGACGAGGGCTGGCTGTGAGGTCTTATCATGATGGGAGAAGGCCAGTTTCGCAAGGGCCTGCCACACAGCCTCGAAGGACTCTGCGTGGCATCCAATCACGCCATATCATGTATCGCAGCCCGCGTTGCTTACTGTATCGCGGGGTCTGTGCAGATCTCCAATATACCCTGCAGAGTAGGATTTCACGTACTCATGCACAGGAGCCTTTGCGGTAGCAGGCTGCCCAGCTTGACAGAAGATCAGGTTATCTCGTCCAATCATCCTTGTTCTGCATATTATCCCACTGCCTGATGCAATAGTATTGTATGTTAATCTATATGCTGAACTCGTGGCGTCGAGGTCATAAACCAAAGGTCAGCCCGGTGCCGCTTCATGCGTGCTTCGTTCGTTACTCCTACGACTGCGAAGTTCAGTCATGAGCTATACCATGTCATCATCGCGGTCTCCCTCAATACATTCCGAGCGGTTTCAATCTGGAGACAGCGTATCGTTGGATTACGATCGAAGATCTTATCGTAAGTGTTCCTGTCTCATGGTCTTGCATCGAGCTCATCAACATTACTCAGATGAAACCGAATATCGTCCTAGACATTACTCAGACGAACCTGATTATCGCATCAGGCGCCAGCGAGACCCTCCTACATATCGCACGGGCTCCTCTGGTCCCATCAGTTACAAACTGAACCTAAATTACAAGGGGGCCCGTGATAACGAGGTGCTGCTCTCTTCAGCTTATGTGAACGACCGACCGTTCAACCTACCCCCAGTCTGCGCATCGGAAGACAAAAAGCAAACTTCGAAGGAGCCGGTTCGCACTGATCATGCCTTTGAAGTTGTTACCGATGCTTTCGTCAAGGATATGGAGTCCCGTTACAGTTCTAGGGACAGACCAGCAGACCTCACGAGCGACGAGATGATGCAGGATGTGGGACTCTTGTCCCTGACGAAAGTCTGCCGTACACGCCTGATCATCCGATCCCCGCAACTACGCCAGGCTCTCGGCCTTATCATAAGATACTACCCTGGCAACTCCTGGATCTCAGATCCATCGGCGACTGTTATCATCTTCGAGCCGTACAGTGTACTCTTACATCATTTCGACGAGATAGAAAGTTTCATAGCACGCGAGTCTAAAAGGATTCCAAACCCAGAAAACGATGACGCTACAACGCAGATCGATCGAGACGATACTGTGCGCGATATGGTTCTCCTATTGGGTTTTCTCAGGCCTTTGCACGTAAGCGTCGTCACGCCCGCCGTGAAATTCCTAGCGCATGATGTGCCTACGATCAATTTTGATATGCTCTGGTATCTTTTCCGTCCTGGCACAGACGTGTGGATCCAGGAGAAGGACACTGTATCCATGGCAGTCGTCCATAAATTTAAGTACAAGCGAGATGACAAGAAATCGAAGTGGAGCTCGACAGAATCCTCCGAGTTTTCGCTGCATCTTTGGCGTCTCAGTACAGACGGAAATCGAGTCGCTCGTACATCTGTCAAGCACAAGTTCGAACGCTTCCCCGGTCAGATGGAGATAAATGCCTTGGCTGTATGTCCTGTATCCTACTGGGATGCCACGGATCATGGCGCTCGACGCCAAAGTACGCTTGCCAGAAATCGATTGCTTGAGGAAGTCATACGCGAGGGTAGCTTACACGTTCATTACGACGAACCCAACAACATCGACAGTGTGGTAAGTTGAAGGAAACACCAGGTATTCTTGAGATCTAACAACCTTATAGATGCCGGGCAAAATGGTTGTCGACTTTCTCCGCCCTCGACCTATTGATACTCCGATGGGATTCTCTTGGCCACGCTTCGACGACTTGAAAGATCTTGACCCTGCACTGGAGAGCTACGACTATATATTTCTGAGCCACTCCAAGCCCCTGCCTCCAGAGCCTCAAACTTTAGATGACGATGATTGGGGATTCAGCTCAAAGAAAAAGAAGGTAGTACCAACGGTTGACTCACAAAAAAAGGCTTTACTCCTCACCACTCAGATGACTGAACATCAATTACTCCTCTTGCCTTACCGTGTGCCAGCGTTTTCGTTGAATACCAAAAAATGGCGTGAGTCTTCATTCAATCCATAGAAGCTTGAAAGCTAACGAAATATGCACCAAAGATGCGATCAACACAGCTTATATGAGCAAAGTTGAACCGTCAAACGACAGTATCAACAATCTGGTGATGTCTGAGTCCGCACTCAAGACCATCACAGCGCTTGCCTCGCGACAAGATCGTAATACAGCCAAGGCGACATGGTCGGCGGATTTCATCCAAGGGAAGGGAATTGGTCAGATCATACTGCTTCACGGTATTTGCTCCCGTCACAATATGTAGACAACATCTCTAACAGGACCAGGGCCACCTGGAGTTGGGAAGACCTATACTGTCGGTACGAAACATCCAGGCTCCAATTTGCTAAACTCGCTGACTGTCATGCAGAAGCTGTATCTGAATGGCTAAGGCGACCTTTCCTTCCTCTCACTGTCGCCGATTTGGGTACCATCGAGACAAGCATCGAACAAAATTTGACCACCTGGTTCGATCTCGCTGAAGTCTGGAATGCAGTTCTCCTAGTAGACGAAGCAGATATTTTCCTCGAACAACGTAAAAACAAAGATTTATATCGCAACGGACTAGTGACAGGTAACAACTCCTCGAGACAGATCTCTAAAACATCTAAAGAAACAGTGCTAACAACTCTGACAGCATTTCTCCGCCGCATGGAATATTTCAAAGGCCTCCTTTTCCTCACCACAAACCGCGTCGGTCAAATCGACGACGCTTTCATCTCCCGCGTGCATGTCGCAATTGAATACCCAGCCCTGACTCCTTCCTACCGCTCCCGCATCTGGAAAGCCTTCTTCGCCAAACTGCACACTGAGCGTAAAGGCAAGATCAAGGTATCCCCAAGAGCACAAGCATATGTATTGGGCAAAGAAATGGAACTGAATGGGAGAGAGATACGCAATGCTTTGCAAGCTGCTATCGCGCTTGCAGAGTATGAGGCTAGGACGCAAGAGGGGTTAGAGGGGGATGAGATGGTCACGGTGGAGCAAGGGCATTTTGAGGATGTTTTGGGGATGTGTGAGAGTTTTCATAAGTATGTGGGAAGTATTAGACGGGAGGACGAGAAGAAGAGGGCGAGTGGAAGGGGCGATCGTAATGATTATGGTGATTAGTGAAAAGAGAGAGGGAATGTTGTTTGATGCTGTGTAGAAGCCATGTCGCGAGTCGTGAAGAAACAAGACAGTACAGTTCATGAATTAGGTTTGTAGGCTACCTTGTAGTCATGATCCATCAGGGCCAATGGCATTCCGCAGGTACTCCCTTCAGTCGAAGAACAACAATCGAAAGTAGAAGCACTTGGAGAGGAGAGCTGGTGGCTTGGCATGACGCGTGAGGCTGCGGCTGCCTTGTTGCCTTCATGCCACCTACCTAGCTACCTAGCTACACCACTATCATCTCACTCAATACGTTTCCATCATATTGTCGCTGTAATTCCATCGTCTGTTCAACCTGATCTTGAGTGTGCATCCCCCCTTCTAGGGCACCAATGTCCGGGATGATCCGCCTTCGCCCTGTACCTTGATACGGTACAGTGTTGACCGCTCTTATCGTCCAACACAACTTTCCACACGCCAAAAGCTCGACTTCTCTCGGTGATGGTTGGCCGCTACATGGCTCGAGTCTCGAGGAATTCCCGTGTGTTGAGAGCATAAGTTGTCAGTACCGTAAGGCGCAGCAATGATGCGTTCCTGCAGCAGGACAAAAATAGTATCTGGCTGAAAAAGCCCGGCTGAGATCCAGATTCAAGCCAGCACTCGTCAGAGTGTTAAAGACCATCAACCCACCATGAAGGTTATGTCTCCAACAAACTCGTCCTGCATACCATGCCTACTTTATTACCCGACAGATTGTTGAAGAACATTACTATACTGGTACCAAACGGTACCACGCAGCATGGCAACGAGAGGATACTTTGTTTGCCTATTACCTCGCACTACTGGCCCTCGATCTCAGCAGTCATCATCTTCTTTGCTGCCAACTTCTTGGCGCATGCCGCCACTGTCAAGTCAAGCCCTGGAGATGCGACACATGTTCAAGCTTGCAATGCCTTTCTGGCTCTGGTGTTCCCGATGTCAGGACTGTTACGTGCGCTGAACGCACTTTTGAGATACTCCCGAGCCGCTCAAACCGAATTGTACAAAGCTTGCAACGCTGGCGCACTATGCATGGTTGTTCGTGATCGCCATTGGCGGCCCGAAGATTCAGCAGATCTGCGCATAGGTGTCGTGTGCCGCTCGCAAGAAGAAGAGGGAGAAGAAGCAGACGAAACTAAGCCCATCAACGCAGAGCTGATAAAATATCTGCCCACCTATGCTAGAGAAAGGCCTTCAAGATGGGTACACTTCGACTCTGTCTGGGCACAATCTTATGTGGATCCCGGTTTGAAACGAATCCATGGTATATTCACACTTCCGGAAGGGTACACTTTTGCCATCGTCCCAAAAGACACGATCCTCCGTGCCAAAACACGCGCCTGTAACGGCAGCGATGCAAAAAACAACATAAGCGCGTCAAAAAGTAACTTGAAGGCTGTTGCTTCGATGGTCCAGATCGTATCAGCATTTATCACCCTACTGTCACGTCGTTCCGACTTGATCAACCGTTGGGGTTACGCTTCATATCACCTTACTGTCATCCCATACCTGTTTATGACTCTTGTCAACTTGGTCGGCAACTTATGTATCGCAGACTATCCCTGTCTGTACATGGTTCGGACTGAGACAATGCATGAAGCAGAGAAACTAGGTGGCATGTTCGAAGGTGAAGTCGCACAGACTATCACTCTCGACGACACGAGTGATGACCTGATTGAAGAACTCGCTTACAGTGGCGTCACCAACGAGGATATCATCAACTTCACAACGAAGTTACATCGCATGATAATCTTCTGGGGCCATCTAATCATACGATACAGCATGATGCTAGACTATGGCACGATGGTGAAACCCCAGATCTCCTCAGCCTCTGAGGCCATGATCATTGACCTGCACATCTCTGGAGCTACTAGAGACCTGGATGCCGAGCAGGATACTTCCCCACTCCTCCCGGCTGAACAGATCGATCTGTCCAGTGAACCTGATTCTGACTCACCCGACCATGAGGAAGCACAACATGGAGTTGACATGTACGCTGTGGAAGAAGTCAATCTTGGAAACGAACCAAAGTTTCGTTCTATCGAGGCTGAAAGTTCTTCTCGTCGCTACCGAATACGGATCTGTGACCCGCCTCAACGTTCGCCATTCTACAAAATTTGGGAGAGACGACGTTCTGCAATGCAATGCAGAGTCCGGAGAGCACGACAGACATACCATAGCCTGGACATACCTGATCTATGCTGGTCTCGAGTGTTCCGAGATCCTCATCTTCTTCTCATTGCCATTCGGAAACTTGATTCTTACACCACCGAACGCGAGTTCAAACCGGCGAATATGACGAAGTTATACTATCCTAGTTGCTCGCGATTCTTGCGAAACAGCAGTCCGAACCACCATAAAATATCGCGTACTGAGATCTCATCAAACGTCCCTCCGCCTACGCCTGATAGTGGACGTCGCTCGAAAGCTACCAGAAGCAAGCCCAACGCGCACACTCGCTGGGGAGTTCTTCTAGAGGTAGCCATTGGTCTATTTCTTGTCAGCTTCTTCTTCAGTGTCATCGCAGCATTGACTCAATTCAAACCAGGCCAAAGTTCACCAACTGAACGAGGCGTTATGATGGCCTGGTTGGCAAGCGGCCTCTATGGTTTTTGTCTTCCTTTTATGAGCACTTCCGAGCTACTCCGAGTCTTCTTTCTGTTCCCTCTGGTGTCAGTAATCGATCTTGCTCTTGCACTGAAGCTGAAGTCGTCGATGGACCGATTCTGGAGTCATTTTCTGGATGACAAACATTATACACCCTCGGCGTGGGAGGCGATCTTGAGTTTTGCACCATTGGCTATCTTTGTTCCGCCAATCTGGGGATTTGTGCTTGTTGTTCGTATGCTCGTGGAATGGGGCAACTGTACACGCCTTTATTGACCAGCTGTACGGAGGTGACCTACACAGCATGCGAGCCAAGACTACGAGTTTCACATTCGCAGTCTGCGACGGTTTGAAAATCCAGCACATGCATGATTATAGTGATAGTCACGGTCCTCGGGTCCAGCAGGTTGGTTATCGGGATGTACGAGGCGGTCATTTGGTAGTCATGCCACTAGTCAAGTATAAACAATGTATTGTAATTCATGTATTAAATCTGTAATCTGCCTGATATTCATGCCTCATCAAAACCAATAAACGACCTGCGGGTATCTTTTGTGAATGAAAAGCAATGTCATCAAAACAACCGCCAACGCCGGAGGAACCCTCGTCTCTTTTCATCTTCTTTTTCATCTTTTCTTTCTTTCTGGTCAACTGTGTCGTTTGACTGCCAATCTATCCGGCAACAGTGACGATAGGTCTGCGATATGCTTCATATTCAGGTGGCAGGTCTGTGAACTCTGGAGTCTCGAGATCATTGTAAGACCAACTGCCTCTGTGCTCAGCAGCAAGAAGCTCATCTTCATATCTGAATTCCGCCAATTGTTCTTCAATAGCAGATGAGTTTCGTGATGCGACATCAACTTCGCCCTTACCCTCAGCGGAGATCTGGAGCGGAAGCTTCAATTCCACAGAAGGGAAACCAACGCCAGCAGAATGAATACCGAGAGAAAGGTTCAGCGAATATGTGCGCGAAACAATGCAACCGTGGAAAGTAGGTACGAAATGCTTGTCCTTGGGAAGTGCGACCGGAACCACGATTTCTGCGGTCCAGAAGTTCTGACCCTTGTAGTTTGTGCTTGGGCTTGGGTATTTGGGGATTTCTTGGTGGGAGAGGCCAGAGTCGCGGCGGGTGAGTTCTTCATGTGTAGCTGACTCTGTTCGTGAGGTCCATTCTACTGAGCCCATGCAGCGTGAAGATAGTCCGAGGTTTATCGAGTGTGAGCCTTGTCTGTGGTCGAAGAGAACGTCCTTTTTCTTGGGGAAGTCCATACGTGCGCCGGTAGCATACCAGGTTGTGGTCTTGAGTTTGCTGCTCAAGCTTCCGAGACGGGGTGGTTGTGACTTTGCGTCTGCTGGGTCGAATCGTAGTTTGACAGTTGCCACTGTGCTGACGGTTGTATCTTCGGGGTTGTATGATTTAGGAAGGCGAAGTGACTTTGGCTGTTCGGCCTCAATGATCAGGGTGCCGAGTTTGCCCTTGAACATGCCCTTCTTGATGGACTTTTCGGATCTCAAAATATAGTCACTGTCGCCGAGAATGTTGACTGGTGGCTGCTCATCCACGGTAGGGACAATGCGGATTGTCTTCATCTTCGTTGCCAAGTTCTTTGGAATAGTGCTAATGTCGTTGGCTGCTGTGATGCGAGCAGCGATCTGGTATTGGATCTTGGCCATGTCTGGACCCATGTCGTCGTGAGATGATAGAGTACCCAAGCTTGGAGGTAGCTGTAGATGGCAATCACGGATCGATTCGTGCTGGACTTCATGCTTGCAAACACGAGGAAGTAAGTGTTGGGGGACAACAAAGACAAAAGGGAAGTCGTAGGTTCGTCCTGGCTCGAGGATTCTTGGTTGAGGATAGCTTGATTCTGAGATGGGTTGTCGGAGTTTGAGGAATTGATGGAAGGCGGAAGCACCGCCGGCCAAACCAGGTGTAGAAGGCATCTTCTCCAAGAACGTCTTAGTTGTGCCTGGTTAAGAGGTTAGCTAGTGGCCATGTGGAAGTGGAGCAAACGTCGCAAAGCATACCGATAAATTGAATGTCAACTTCCTCAAACCTCGTGCTGTGGGAAACGGCGATCTCGACCTTGCCAGAAAGCTTATCTAGGGTTGAGTATGATGAACGTTCATCGTTAAGGACAATGTTGATGTGAGGCTTCGATCCCAATGCTAGCGTGCGCAATCTGGAAGCCATGACACCATGGGAGGATGCATAAGATGAAGCGGAGGACATGATGTTGGAGTCGAAATACGACGAGCACTCTGCCGGACAAAGGGCAACCAATGGGAGACTCGAGGTGCGGGGGATAGCTTCTGTTTGTAGATGGTACAAATATATAGGTATCAAAATTTGACTGCTCGACGAGGAAGGCGACGAGCGATGGAAAGTGAAAAGCGAGTACTGTGGACCTACCTTGACGTGCCAGCGTCTTTTACTTATGTGATGTTGCGATGTCGACCAGAAAATTTGAGTCACCTTTCCCGATGGCATGCCACGCCCTGCTTGATCAGCGCGCCCTGCCTTTGACAAGAAAGGCGCAAGAAGATGCCTTCGGTGTAGAAACGCTTTAGCCGGATGTGGAACACGGGACACGCCCTTGTTGACGACAAAAGTCTCTGGGGAAAGCTCCGATCGGCAAGCGCTTCCCCCATGTGTTTCCCGTCCTCGAATGCTCTACACATTCTTCTCCGTTGATGAACAGCCTACCATTTTACTGCATGCTCAATCTGCTTTTCTGGATGGAATGAGAAAATTCTGTGTTCTATCTGAATATCTCTTGGACGCGTACCGATGCCGATGCTCACTACCGCTCTTTGTTTTGGCTTGTGAACGTGTTCTTGTCCGCTAGGCATCTAAAGGAAAGCACCTCTCAACAGAACCTCTAATAGTAGGTATAGCCTGAAGATTAGTCAATCATGATCGCTAATAGGAGGTGCTGCCGGCCAGGTGGTACTAGGTTTGTTGCATGCCATCTCGCATCATCAAACTTTTCATCACCTACTGGAGCATCGTATGACAACGCTTACAGATCGTGAGATCAGCCCTGTAGGGTTGTTTCCAAACAATACTTTCTACATGAACGGTCTCGTGCTGCTTTGCAGGAACTTCAAACATAGAATGTTCCCCGATTGGAGTCTCTGAGGCTACAAACAACTGCCCTAGGAGTTCTTTGTTTCTTGCGCCGTTCGCGGAGACGGTTGTGGCTTGCCATGACAAAGCAAGAAGTTCGCCGACAAGACTTTTCCGACGGAAAACAGGCAGCCTCCACGTTCCAGCACACCCTGACCTTCTCCTTCACCGTCTTCGGTGTCCGTTATCATCTGCTTTTACTCGATGGGCTTACCCCATGCCGTGCTTGCCGCTTCTTTCTTATGGAGTTCTTACCAAGCAACGGCTCACTCGACATCATACAGAAAGCCTCTCGTGTGGAAATACCGTACAAGGACAATGACTCAGAAGACTGAAGCCTCTCTCTAGGCTGCCAATTCAATAGCTTGATAACATCGTTTCTTTGTCATCTCCAGAGATGAATGATCAGCAGGAGTCATCTCAGCTCCCAAGCACCCCGCATGTCTGGGACTCTGGGCTGGAGGGGAGATCTGGGGATCATCACAAAGCAACACGGTCCGCACACCCGATTGAGAGCAGACTGATTGCCGAAATGGCGCTAGTGATCGGTCCGTAGGTTGACGACGTCTCGCACCTGGTCACCCTTCTGCCTACAACTGACCTGCATATACCGACATCTGACAATAAGCACGAGATCATCTGATCACGTCAACCAGCTCGAGTAGACTACACGCCAAGACTACCCAGGACTTACCCTAAACTCACCAATATGTCTGGCTGGGCACGGATAAGAGGTCTCAACCCCTCATTGACAAGCACTCCTGGATCCTCAGCTAACATGTGAAATACAGATGCTGTCTTGACGTCCAAGTGGAACAAGCCTTTCCCGGTGACCATGATCCCCTCGGCCATCGGAGTCTACATGGCTATTTACTTTGCTGAGAAGCAAAGTGAGCGTCAGAGACAGATCCTGGACGAGATCAGAGCACTTGGCGAGAAGGATATCGAGGCGGTCAAGGCAATTGCGAGTAAGCCGCGATAAGTCTGGAAACTTATATTTTGGAGAGCAAGTTGTTGTAAGGCACCAGTAACCTTGATGGATAGGTGGGTACGATACGTACCATCGACTTGGTGTTGCCCAAAGCTAATCCTAGAAGCAGACTGTCCAGCGTCACAACAATCATTGTACATGAGTCGGAGCAATTTAATACTATGATTTACGTGTGCGTATAGTATCTCCATCTACGTTGCTTGTATATATTGGTCCTACATATCTTATTACTCTGAGCCGGCCTAAAAATCGGGTTTCGAGCACCCAACGTTCATATGCAAAGAGACATTCACAGCAGATGTGCTCGAGGGACATCGACAAGCCAAATACTAGAGTCAACGTCGTATGACACACAAAGCATCAGGATATTTGTATGATGTATCCATGGTACCAAACTCCTAGGAAAAGGCGGTAACTCCCCAACCCTTGACCATCATGATGCAGCAAAGTCTCGAGTCTCAACCCTACAGCTTCGCCTTGCCCTGCATCTTCTTGAAAATGGGTTCCATTTTGGTAGCCTTCATAACATCCCCCTTAACCTTCAACTTCCCACTCATAAACAATTTTTGCGCGTTCGCTTCTCCCTTGACCAGTTTCTCGAAATCGGCATCACTCAATGACATTGTAACTGCAGATTTCTTGCCATCGGGGGCTGTGCCTTTGCCTGCTTTGCCGGATTCTTTCAGATCGATGTGCCAGGATTCTTGGGCGCCGGTGCTGTTTTTGAGGGTGAAGGCGAAGATGGCACCGCCTTTTTTGATGGCGTCTTCGCGCTCGGAGGAGGAGGTTAGGGCGGCGTTTATGGCGTCAAAAGCGGCGGAGGAGGGGAACTTGGCTATGAGTGTCGTGTCAGTATGGCCTTGTACTAGTCGACGATGGGGGAGGTGAAGCCTACGGTCTGCGATGGACATTGTGTTGTTTGTGAGGGGAGGAGTAGATGTCGGATTGTTCGTGTGAGAGCTGTAGAGGTGGTTGTGATAGTAGAACGACGAGAAGATGTAATCGAGTATGGATATCAGATGGAGAAGGAGCACTCCAAGTCTTCGAGAGCTCATCAACACGCGCATACCAAATCTGGGGAGCCGAGGCACCGATTGTCATGTGAATTTCTTGGCAATGACGGCACCATTTGTCTGTTTCACTTTCTGGCGCTCCTTCATGTGAAGCCTCTCTTCTTCATGTGAACTCTTTTTCTTCATGTGATTCCATCAAAGTATCTCACGATGATTTTAAGATGGTGGCATTTGTGCAACAACGGTCTATGCGAATAACAGGAGACATCATAACTCGTTAATGGGACAAACTAGCATGCCCGACCAACTTCGACCATCTCAGTCGCTCCAGCAGCTTCATCCTGCCTTGTCATAGTAGGTCTCAATGGTGAAGCATACAGAGGCGGTGCCGTGTCAACGCTACTTCGCTGCTCACCCTCAGCATCAACAACACGTCTCCAATGCAAAAGCTCAGGATCCATGCGATAGCTTCCTCTCCATCGACCATACGCTGGCGGTGGAGGCCGAACGATAGCCGGACTTTCTTGTAAAGCCCTCTCTACGTCCTCATCATCGGCTTCGTATTGCACCATAATTGGACTGTTTGGGATCAAGCTTTGTTCTGCCTCTGTTGGATGACCAGCTCGCCATCTTGAGTCTCCGACATCTGCATCTTCGGACTTGTCTTTGTACCGATTGATGGCTTTATGCAGGCGGACAGAGAAGAGGAGGATGAAGCCGGCCACCACGACGAATGTTCCGATTATACAGACATGGACGCTGGTGGGTATATCGTTGACTCTGGGTATCGCCATTGCCACATCTTTCACCATGTCAGCTTGGTTCTGGACCTATACAACGACCACACACTCACACATGCTTAACGCTACGATAAGTAGAACACAGAGTATACCCGTCATGATGGATGTATTGCGTATCTCGACATATCGACGGCACTTTCTTCGTCGTCGAGAACTTGGTCGTTGTTGCCGCGTCTGAGTTTCAGGGACCTCGGTGCACTCTGCATTCGTCTGGGTACACAATGGTGATCTGTTTGCCACAGCATCTGGCACTAGAATAAGTGTATCGGTGTCTGCAAGTGGCAATGCCAA
Organism: Aureobasidium sp. EXF-3400; assembly: GCA_024195585.1. Classification (NCBI taxonomy): domain Eukaryota; kingdom Fungi; phylum Ascomycota; class Dothideomycetes; order Dothideales; family Saccotheciaceae; genus Aureobasidium; species Aureobasidium sp. EXF-3400. The sequence continues at coordinate 117,792 of SWBL01000124.1, forward strand.
TGCTTCTCTGCTGATAATAGACGACTGTGATAGCGAGCATCTCCTTGACAGCCTCGAGTGATGGGCAGTCCCCTGTGCTTTTCGTCAGCGATGTGAATATCTCCAAGGCTCTGAGCATTAGCTTACACCTAATGAGAGTGATCCTCTAGCACTACGTAGAGGTGTGTATGATGCAGTGGAATCCTGTCGACTATGGGCAGACGTTGATGAAGCTGGTGAATCGTCTGTTGAACCAGACGGCGACACTCTTCGGGACCCAGACTGCAGAGATTCTGAAACGTGGGTATCGACACGAAGAGTGCTTAGTCGACTTTCTCGACGAGCCCCTTGTATAGAGCTGGTATCTGTATCTGCTCGCAAATCCCTGCACTCGATGTGCCTCAAAGGTGTCCTCGGCTCTTTGTTGAGTGAAGGTGTTTCTGTAGGAGCATATTCCATCATGCTCGATCTCATGCTTGGCGACATCGATTTTGTTACAACTGATGTGATGTACTTTCCAGACGATAAAGCTGAAGTGTTGACGAGAGTGTAAGCAAAGGGTTAAAATTGTTGTGTTTACCTGGCTGGCCCCCTCTCATCCCTGCGCTTCGGTCGACCTTCCACTTTCCCTTATCTCCCTTCCATGCCACAAGAAGACCACCCCAAATCCTTCAACCAGAACATCAAGATAGATGATTAAACTTACTACAATCAATGAAACACATCTCTGCGATTCCTAGTTCCTTCCATGTCACATAAACACATACACCAATACTTGTACACAAAAGAGCTTGTGTTGTATATCATCACCATTCACCTCACCAACCATCAACTAAAACCCTTCACTTCCACTCAATATACATAACAACCCTAAATCCCAATCATCACTGTACTCGGGTGAGCGGTGTAACAGCTTACACTCACACCTCTTTACAAACTTGGCAAATAAAACCACCGATCAAATCCCGCTGTGTATTGTTCTTAAATTTGCTGAAATAGCAAGCCTAATGTCCGTCATTGGGTGTACTTTGATCAAGGGATTGCAATGGGGTTTTTCCGGAGAAAGCTTTGGCTTGCTGGGTTTTTGCTAGAGGGGTGGTTGATGTTAGTTTGTTTTGGTGGTTGAGATGGGGTGGAGGTTGTGTGGTTAGAGGTGTTTTGATAGAGGAGGGTGTGTTGGGTAAGTATTCTTTTGTTTGTGTTGGTTATAGTTATGTCACTACTGATATTGTGGAGCATGTATAACCTCGCCCTGCTGCTCATAATCTTATATACCTTTGAAATCAAGCTCACAGATAATAACAATGAACTGGAACATTACAAGGGGAGAAGTAACACATAGCAAAAGAAAAAAAAACACATATTGGAAATAAGATTTAGAAAAAAAAATTCATTGCATTGCTCAAAAACAGTATAAACAACAAACACCAGTACTAACCAAAACTGAAAAAGAGCTCAGACTAGACACACACACTTCCTCTAAAGAAGTCTACCAGGCCAACGACAGTGGAAGCAGTACCAGAACTTAAACTTATGATCCTGGAAAAGAGGAGATCCACAGCAAGTCCATGTAGGGTGGGGTTTGCCAAAATCATTGTACTTAGCAGCCTTAGCCTTGGTCTTAGTGGTAGTCTTGTTCCTTTTGCTGTAGCTGCCCATTGCGTTGTATGTTTAGCTGTTGTGTTTTGTGTAAGTGGGTGTTGTTTGAGTGTTGCTAGGTTGAGAATGAGAGATTTTGGATTTACAGGAAGGTAGGAATAGCTTTATAGATACTTGAGGGCCTAAAGATGGAGTAGAGGTGGTGAAGGTGGGATAATGGGTTTGATGTGCAGTACAAAGCAACATGGTGTAGTCTTTAGAAGAAAGCAAAGGACTTGGACAATTTAACGGACAAAAGACAACATGGATGGAAGGATGGATTGTACAGTTAGAAGCGTGAAGTGTATAGTTGAAAGGAGGCATTGTATAGTCAAAAGAAATGTCGACAAAAATGAGAATAAATGAGATAAATCTACTATTCCTATTACCAAAACCAGACCAAGTTCGTAACGAAGCTAATCAATCCCCTCTCTATTTAACAAAATCTCCCAACTCAATGTTAGGAATGATATAAGGCTGCACATCATCCCTATGCATAGTCCTTTGCTCATAAGCATAAGCCAATCCAATCAACTCAGCCTCGCTAAACTTCTCTCCCATGAAACTGAGTCCAAATGGAACCTTGGGGCCAGTCTCCACAAGTGTCTTTCTCGCATTATACGTGACGTTCCAATCGGCGGGGTAGAAACCCATGGGAACAGTAACCACAGGGCTTCCTACCAAAGCAGGGATACCGGGGGACAACTGAGTGGGGAGCAACACGGCGGAGACGTTATTGCGAGACAGAGCACCGAGAATACCGCCTTCACCGCCGTAGTAGAGGTTTGCGGCATATGCGGCTGCAAAGCGGGGGTCGCTGTTGTTCCATCCTTGGTTGAAGAGAGCATCGTCCCAAACGGCAGTATCGCGATCTGGCCAATCCTCTTGAGCGAATGCGTGAGTGAAGTTTCTGACTTCTGCGAGGTCGGTAACGTTGTTGGGGTTGTAGCTCAGTTCGGATAGATAGGTGTGTAGGTTTGTGAGGAAATCGGCATTGAGGACTAGGGTCTCGTTGTTATCTTTGACGTATTCAGGGAATGCGGTGAAGTTTGCGTCGACGATGGTTGCGCCTGCTCGCTTGATAATAGCGATGGACTCGAGGAAGGCAGTCATTACTGGTGAGTCGATGGGGCCGTAGATGTCGATGACGTTCCAGGCTACACCAATGCGCTTGCCTGAGAGGGCCGAGTAGTCGCAGGCAGCCACGTAGTCAGGAAGAGTGCCGTTGTTGGGGATGGCAGAGGTGTAGTTGTCGTTGGAGTCGACACCAGCAATGGCTTGGAGGAGGTAGGCTGCATCCTTCACAGTTCTTGCCATTGGGCCAACGGTGTCCTGGTGCTCGGAGATGGGAATGACGAGGTATCTACTAGTCAGACCGACAGTAGGCTTGATACCGACAAGGTTGTTGACGTCTGAGGGAGACAGGATAGAACCAGATGTCTAGCACGAGTCAGAACCTTCGTAAACATGCTGTATAGAGTAAACTTACCTCAGAGCCAAGGGCAGAAAGAGCCAAACCAAGCGAAGAAGAAACACCTGAGCCGCTAGAAGAACCACTAGGGTCTTGGTGAGGGTAGTAAGCAGCTTCAGTCTGTCCACCATATGCAGACCAGCCATTGGTGCTGTTGTTCGAGCGATAGTTGGCCCACTGTGAGAGGTTGGTCTTGCCGAGGATAATGGCACCAGCCTTTCTCAGCTTAGCAGCCAGAGTGGAATCATGAGGAACCTTTGCGCCGAGCAGAGCGAAAGATCCAGCTGTGGAAGGAGTCAGACAATAGTTCCCTTCATACAAGACTCGAAACTCACCAGTATTGTTCATCTGATCAGCAGTAGCAATGTTGTTCTTGATGAGAATAGGTAAGCCATGGAGAGGTCCCAGAATGGTACCGTTTGCTCGCATAGCATCCAATTCAGCAGCGATTGCCAAAGCATCAGGGTTGATCTCAGTAACCATACGAAGAGTGCTGTTCACTTCCATGATTCTAGCAGAGTAGGCCTTGACCAGGTCCACACTGGTGAAACGACCGGACTCCAGACCGGTAGCGAGGTCTTCAGTGGTGACATTGATGAGAGAGGGAAAGTCTCCAAGTCCGACGGAAACATTGGTGTATGGAGTCACCAAGCCAGCAACAGCGCTGACCAGGACAACACCCACGGACAGCGAGCTCAAGAAACGCATGGTTCGAGGTATGCGTAAATCAACAAGATAAGTCAATGACAGACAAACACCAAGGGACAGTATCAAGAACGAAAGCAAATACACTCCCAACACACGTCCAGTGTCGTGATAGCAAAGTGATTCCAAAGTCAGCAGCACCCCCTCATATTTGTAGCCAGACAGCCTAGGTATGCTCAACACTGCCCACTCAGATAATGTCGATAACGTAAAGGTCCATTCTTCTTCCGTGCCGCTGCAAGATTGCAAGGTTCCGATATCTCGCATGGATGTGTCCCCAAAGAGTCAATTGCATCTGCCGGGGTTGGGGTAGATGTCGATATGAAAGGTAGGGCTTTAGGGCCTTGGTATCATGGCGACAAAAAGTCGATAAAGTCGGAAAAGCAGACAAAGCTGGAGGCGGACCACTAGGGTATATTTCCCACCTTCCCAAAGTGTGCAGATATGTGCAGATCGCTGCTTAAATCTCAGGAACGACATGCCGTCTGCCGTCTCAAAACCTGGAGATAGAAGAGCCACACCAACCTCTTCTAGGAAGGCAGTAGCTATACCGAAGCAACACACTCGTTCCAGCGCCGACATCGGAAGCTGCTATACACACCATGCCTAACACAGAGTCATGTCCTGGAGCACTTCATGTTTGTTCTTATAGTGAAGGTAGAAGGGACAGCCGTAAACTACATCGCAGAAACCGCATCCTGATTCAGAGCGATCAATTATCCAGTCAATTAAGAGTGCTTTTTCTGAATACAAGATGTCCAATGCTCGCCATATTATGCTTCTCGAACGATTCTTTCCGATGACCTTTGGCCCACTGCTCAGTAAACGCCACGCTAACGCAAAAGGAAGGTCCATGAAATTAGACTGAAATACAGAAGGTAGATTTGGATTGGCGCAAAACGTGGTGCTGGTTATCCGCCTATTGTCCAGGTCGAGGGAAAACAGGGACAGTATCCAGTTGCTCCCAACCTCCCATGCTTGCTTGTGGCGTGTTCTGCCAGCCTTGACCAGTCTGTTGATTCACGAACATGGACTGTCTGAACGGATTCGTACTACCAGTCGCTGCAGGGGTGAGGAAAGGTGCTGGCTGTCCAGTTGGCTGAGATATCTGAGGAGATTGCTTCGCGAAGGGATTTGTTCCTGTGGGTTGGGCTTGCAATGGCTGCTGCTGTTGGAAGCCTGTTTGCATAGCGTCTTGTTGAGGTGCCTGTCTAGCAAAGGGGTTGCTGGTTTGACGCTGCTGAGGTTGAGCCGTCTGCTGTGGTTGCATAAAACCGTTCATCTGACCAGTTGGCATCATTGATTGGCGGAAAGGGTTAGTCGCTTGTGGCTGGACTTGTTGTGGTGGGGGTTGCATTTGAGGAGGTTGCTGCTGTTGTTGCATGGCAAAGGGATCTTGTTGCTGTTGTTGCATTGAGAAAGCATCTTGCTGCAAGAATTGTGGCTGTTGCTGTTGTTGTGACGACGGGCTTTGGAGGGGTTGCTGGACAGTTGAGTGGAAAGGATTTGAGGAGAAGCCCGTCTGTTGTGGTTGGACCTGTTGCTGAGGCTGGGGGCCATAACCGCCAAATCCAGCACCAGTGAACTGTGGTTGGAGCTGAGCAGTGGGTGGCGCCATAAATTGCTGAGGAGCACCAAAAGGATTTGTCGACTGAGCTGTTTGGAAGGCAGGCTCGGCTCCGGGTTGAGCATAGATTTGAGGGAAAGGCTGGCCTGTTTGCTGGGCGTATTGCTGGGGAGGATTTTGAGCCATTGGTTGTTGCTGATCTTCGATTGAGCCAAAGAAATCAATGAGGTCAGGGGCTGGGCCTTTGGCAGGTGGCTGAGAAGCAGCGGGTGCAGCTGCAGGAGCGGCCGTCTTCGGTTGCTTTGGTTCGGCTTCGGCAAAGGTGACAGATCTCGAGGACTTGATGGGTTTGCCAGACTTTGCTTGCTGTTCGGCGAGGTATTGGCGTCTGTTGGTCTCGAAGTCGTGGTCGTCGATGTATTCTTGCAGCGAGTTGGCCAGACTGGTAGGGGCGTGCTTGATCTTGGGGATCTCTAGCTTGGTAATGTGTTCGTACTGTCTGGCGATACTGAGGTACTGGACGACCTGATCTGTCTGCTTTGCGAAGGCTTTGTAGATTCCAATGGCATGCTCGGCGTCTGGTTTGGAAAGTTCGAAGTAGTGGCCTGTGCAATTGTGTGTCAGAAGTCTGAAGCAGAGTTGAAACGGATAAGAAACCGACTCAGTATGTTCATGACGGCCTCGTTCATGGCAGTAAATAGGTCGAGCAGGTCTTTGGTGAGCAAGCGGAATGCCATCAACGAAATGTCGTTCTCGGGCTCGTTCTCGAGAGGCTGTATCGCGTCAGATTGGATACTCAGAACGGAGCAGGGAACTGACGTCGCATTTGATCAAGACTCTGATCTGGTCTTGAATTGCTTCCGTCTCTCGGAGTAGACCCTTTGAGATGGAGAGGGTCTTCAGACGGCCGGGATTGCGAATATGGTCGACATGGGTGTCGGCGAATGACTCGGCCCGCTGGATGAGGTAGTTGGAGTATCGGCGGATGTTCTGGCCTTGTGTCTGGACTGTTCACGCGCGTCAGAGCTCACGTATGAGACGGCTGGGGGATGCGGACGAGGCATACCGTCCGTATAGCTGTTGATGGCCAGACGGTTCTTGGGCGCAGCGGCCAGGTACTTGAGTGTGGCATCGCGTTCTCCCTCCTTGATCATCAAATGGACGATGATCAGAGCCTTGAAGCAGATGGTCCAGGTCGTGTCGCGTAGACGCTCTTTCAGGGTGCGGAAGACTTCGGCAACTCCGGCCTCGCCGCCAGACGTGGCCAGCAGGATGTGTTCGACATATTTGGACTTGGGCGGCGCAAGCTACAATCGAGTCGCAAGGCCATCAGCAAACATGAACGGTGGGTAGGTGCAGTAGCGTAAGAGGACGCCGTACCTTGACCTTGGTGCCGCCTTTGACCGACTTCTCGACCGAGCTCGACATTGATGGCGCGTGCTGTCTACGGTGGATGATACGTGACGGATGCTCGACCTCTCTAGTTCATGCTGTTCTCAAACGGCAGGCGCGCGACAATAAGAATGCTAACACTTGCAAGTTGCAATAGCCAACTCTGGGCGCGACTCGCTCATCTCGGAAACCGGGATGCCAAACACGCTAACCCCGGCAGATGACGATGCTCTGGGAATCTTGTTTGTGCATCTCCATGCATCTCTATACATAGCAGACTCTGTGCATAACCTTTTACAGGACGTTCAAGCTTGTCACAATCATGTTACGGTCACACCCCCACTAGTCAAGGATGTGCAACCTGTTGATGATGTTGCTCGTTCTTCGCTTGGTCGGTTGAAGGCAGTGGAATAGAAGTGTAGTTCCAGCAACTCCATGAGATTGACACTAGCGTGACATTTCACTGGCAGCGAAGGGAAAAAAAAGACAAATGAAGAGAAAATGATACAAGACTATCTAATCATATACTATACATACCAGCGTGAGCTGAAGGTACAGAGAACCTTCCAAGTAATTGAATCAGAGATGCCATCTTCGCGTCCGTTTGGTAACAAGGGTGTGTGCCGAACGCAGATCTCATGCCGCCGCAACAAAGTCATAGAGCCACTTGAGCCTCCGAAGAGGAGGGCTCTATGCCCGAGCTGCGGACGACTCGATTAATACACACTAGGCTTTCATCATCTGCGCAGTCTGTTAGTTGTGGTCCTCGCCGTGTCTGCAGCAAATGTGTACTCACTTTTTTTGAACTTGGAAGGTCATGAAAAGTTTCAAATCCATCGCGACGCGCGAAGAAGAAAACCATGCGCATGGCAAAACCCCGGCTGTCACTCGGCCTGGCCCGTCACTTCTTCATGAGCTATCTCGACCACTCGACATTGGAGTTCAATTGTCACATTCATACTTTCTTTCTAGCTAGTCAACTGGCGTTGTTGTTATACAACCTGATGTTGCATAGTAGACTTGCGCATGCCGTATCTTGCGGACGTATATTACAAAATGCATCGCTGAAACCTATTCGTCGGTCATGGGCGAGTCCATCAGTATCAACATACAATGTGAGAACTCTGTCCTCTAACCAGGTACTTCGAACCGAGGGAACAGAAAAGTTGTTATCGGAGTTCAAGGAAAACTGTAAGACAGAAATCTAAAACAAGTTAGATTCTAAGCTGACAATAATGGGCAGTCCACTTTCCTTCAGCGACTTGCAAACTCGAGGATGTAGTCACCAGAGAAGTTGGAGAAGATGTTGTACTACACGGCTATCTAGGCACCCAACGTCAAGCTGGCAAGAACCTGCTCTTCGCTGAACTCCGGAGTACAACCCTGTCACATTCCATCCAATTGGTTGCCTCGAACAAGATCAGCTCAGAACATGGAAGCGTCTTCGAGAAACTCGGTAGCCTGAACATCGAGACGCCGGTCGCTATTGAAGGAAAAATCAAGAGTCGCAAAGCCAAGCCATCATCGTCCAAGGTGGAAGAGGGAGCTGTGCAGCAAGCAACAGATGTCGAGATCGAACTGACCAAGGTATCTCCGCTCAACCACTTTCCCAAGGACATCATGATTACCCAGGACTCGGTCTTTTCTGCGGAGCAAAGACATCTGCAACTACGAATGGAAAAGCCGCTCCGAGATGCCCTAGCCTTCAGGAGCAAAGCAGCCAGCATATTGCGCACAGAACTTTGCGAGGGCAAAGACTTCGTCGAGATTGAGACACCCTTGTTGTTCAAGTCAACTCCAGAAGGCGCTCGCGAATTTCTGGTACCCACCCGCACACCTGGTCTCGCATACGCCTTACCTCAAAGCCCTCAGCAGTACAAGCAAATCTTGATGGCAAGTGGCATCCCACGTTATGTGCAGTTTGCAAAGTGTTTCCGCGATGAAGATCTTCGTGCGGACAGACAACCAGAATTCACGCAAGTAGATCTGGAAATGTCCTTCGCGACTGGAGAGGATGTGATGAACACGGTCGAGTCTGTCGTCAAGACGCTTTGGCAGAAGCTGCTCGGTATCTCTCACGGCGAGCCCTTCCCGCGACTCTCCTATGAGGATGCCATGTCAAATTACGGTTCGGACAAGCCTGACGTCCGTCTTGGATCCAAGATTTCCCGCGTTGAATACATGCTACCTGTAGATCTTATCCGCAAGATCGGCCCTCTGCATGATCCCATCGTGGAGGTGCTCAAGATCCCTATCTCAGCAGATGCAAAGGAAACCCGCGCATTTGTGTCTCGTTTCATGGATTCGCCAGAAGCCAAACCTTTCAACGAAAATCCAGAAGGCCAACCCGGCATCTTCATCTGTGACCCTCGCAAACCACTCTCCGGTCTTTCGGTGTTCGGGTTCGAAGCTGCAGAGACGATAGAGGAAACACTGGATCTTGAAGAAGGAGATTTGGTCGTCCTTCAAGCTCGCAAGAATGCGCCTCATGCAGGTGGCTCAACACCACTTGGAAACCTGCGTCTGGCTCTGCACAAGTTTGCTGCGCAGCACAATTTCATGCCTGCTCCTCAAGGATTCGAATTTCTCTGGATCACCGACTTCCCATTGTTTTCACCTTCTGTGGCGAACGAGCCTGGCCAGGGCGGTGCTGCTGGTTTTAGCTCTACACATCACCCTTTCACCGCTCCAAAGACGGCTGAAGATGTAGATCTACTGCTTACCGATCCCGCTGCTGTCAAGGCTGAGCACTACGACTTGGTGGTGAACGGGGTCGAGCTTGGAGGCGGCAGTCGCAGAATCCACTCAGCAGCCATGCAACAATTCGTCCTGCGCAAAGTCTTGAAGATGAGCGAGGAAAGGCTCAAGGACTTTGATCATCTCATCGAGGTATTGAGAGCGGGATGTCCGCCACATGCCGGTATGGCATTGGGCTTCGACAGACTCATCGCTGTCATGCTTGGAAAGGAAAGTGTCAGAGATGTGATTGCGTTCCCCAAAAGTGGACGGGGTGAAGATCTGCTCGTCAAGAGTCCGACACGCATGACCGAGGACCAACTCAAGACATACCACTTGAAGCTCAGAGAATAAACACCACATTGGGCTCGCAAACTCAAACACTCGATTGTAATCACAAATGTACAAATAGTCAAATAGAAGGCACTCCATCTAACTCTTTCCCCAACCCTCCAAGTTGACAACCTCAGGCTCACCTCCACTCCTCACGATCACCCATTCGACCTCCTCGTCCCCATCATTGACCTCCTGATGCTCTTGATACGCAGGAATCAGAGCAAAATCTCCTTGCTTGAGGACTTGTCGTTTGTTGCCGCCTTCACTGACCACCGCACCTTGACCTCGTACGGCATAGACGATAGTGTCTTGTGCGCCGTGGTGGTGGACTGCAGAAGCGGAGTGAGGTGAAGCTAGCATGATAGAGCTGCAAATCGAGGCGAGCTTTGTTATGGCTGGCATTCGGGTCATGCCTTTTGGTGGTCAGTTGTGTACGTACAGGGTAAGAGGGGCAGGCGTTGTCTACCATCTGTTTGGCCATCGGAGGATGTTTGGATGTCGGCGGCTTTGACGACATGAACGTGACTTGAGGACATGATTGCTAATTAGATATGTGCGAATAGTAGATGTTTCGAGGGAGTCAGTTGGCAAGGACAAAGAGACTCATGCTTCTTGCTCTAAGTTCATTTCCTTCTTGACGTAATCACTGGCCTCTGGCTCTAGAACGGATGCTACGGATATTTTCGAACACTGTGGCCACGACTACAGTCGTACTTTGATAATAGACGAGAACATACATGTATCGGACCGTCATGCCCATAAGCCAAGCCAACATCATTCACACAGTAATCTCACATGCTTCGAGGTCGTGTGCAATGATTTAAGGTCCTCGGCCTTGGACACGCGGACTTCGGATTGCGGAGGTGAAAAGCTGGGGAAGGTGGGAAAAAACATGTGAAAGTTACCTCGGTACCTCGGCAGGGGCATAATGTCAGGCTTTTGATTCGCTCTCGTGTCCGTTTCCTTGACCTTTACCAAGAACGCACCGTCTACTGCCTCGTGACTTGCGGTATGTTTTTAGCGGGTGGCCGGAAGACGCAAATGAGAAGGTCAAAGGGCTGACATGTGAAGAAAGGAAAACGGATAATACCCTTTGGCTCCCTCGCACCCCTTGCTTCTGCTTTTGGACCTTTTCCCTAGAAGCCTAAACTTCGACTCGGGTACATACATCTACTACACATCATGTCAGGCACATACTCCAAAGCCGACGTGCAATCGCACAACAAGCCCGACAACCTCTGGATCATTGTCGACGACGATGTCTACGACATGACCAAGTTCCAGGTATGCTGGACGTCTCCATGACAAGTTCGTGAATTTGCTGACCCAATCGATTAGGAAGAACATCCTGGTGGCAAGAAGATCATTCAGAGAGTGGCCGGCAAGGATGCCAGCAAGCAGTTCTGGAAGTACCACAACGAGGGCATCTTGAAGAAGTACCAGAAGCAGCTTCGAGTCGGCTCGCTGGACTCGAAGGCCAAGGCCGCTCCCCCGACACCACCTGCCACCCCTCCTCCAGCAGAAAAGAAGGAGAAGCAGGTTGTCAAGCCTGAGCCCGTGCCCGGTACCGTGGCTCCTCAGCCTGGCGCTGATGCCAAAGAGGTTGCTGTTTCCGAAGCTCTTGATCAGTTCGGTGACATGGTCCCTGGTGGTGACCCCAACTGGTACCAATCCGTGAGTGATCCTGACTGCACACCTTGAAAACCTGCTAACACATAGTTAGTACCACTCACCCTACTTCAACCAATCCCACGCCGACCTCCGCGCCGAAGTCCGAGAATGGATGGAAAACGAAATCATACCAAACATCACCGAATGGGACGAGGGTAGAAAGGTACCAGACTCGGTATACAAGGCCATGGGCGAAAAGGGATACCTCGCAGGTCTGATGGGTGTCCACTACCCCAAGGATCTCACCGACAAGCGTGTCAAGTCTGTCGCCCCAGAGAAGTGGGATTTGTTCCACGAGATGATCATCACCGACGAGATCTCGAGATCCGGCAGTGGTGGCTTCGTCTGGAACCTCATCGGTGGCTTCGGTATTGGTGCCCCTCCAGCCCTCAAGTACGGAAAGAAAGAGCTGGTAAAGAGAATTATGCCTGATATCCTGAGCGGAGACAAGAGAATCTGCTTGGCCATCACCGAGCCTGATGCTGGTTCTGATGTCGCCAACCTGACTTGCGAGGCCAAGCTGAGCGAGGATGGCAAGCACTACATCGTCAATGGTGAGAAGAAGTGGATCACCAACGGTATCTGGTCCGACTACTTCACCACTGCTGTTCGCACAGGAGGTGAGGGCATGAACGGCGTCAGTGTTCTTCTCATTGAGCGCAGCTTCGGTGGCGTGTCAACCAGAAAGATGGACTGCCAAGGTGTCTGGTCGAGTGGCACAACATATGTCACCTTCGAAGATGTCAAGGTACCAGTAGAGAACCTGATCGGCAAGGAGAACCAAGGTTTCAAGGTCCTGATGACAAACTTCAAGTGAGTTTCATGAATCTGCCGACACACACAAGATAGGTACTGACAGCAGCCACAGCCACGAACGTATCGGCATCATCATTCAGTGCTTGCGCTTCTCGCGCGTCTGCTACGAAGAGTCAATGAAGTACGCCCACAAGCGACGAACCTTTGGCAAGGAGCTCATCGAGCACCCCGTCATCCGTCTCAAGCTAGCCCACATGTTCCGCCAGATCGAAGCATCCTACTCGTGGATGGAAAACCTTATCTACCAATGCCAGCAGATGAACGAAGTAGAGGCCATGCTGAAACTCGGCGGTGCCATTGCCGGTCTAAAAGCCCAAGCAACCACCACATTTGAGTTCTGCGCCCGCGAGGCCAGTCAGATCTTCGGTGGTCTCAGTTACAGCCGCGGCGGTCAGGGCGCCAAGGTCGAACGCCTCTACAGAGATGTCAGAGCGTATGCGATCCCCGGTGGCAGTGAGGAGATTATGTTGGATCTGAGCATTCGCCAGTCCTTAAGAGTGCACAAGGCTTTGGGCATGAAGCTTTAAGAGCACGGAGCTATGGCTACGAATGCGAGCAATGAGTGACTCCGAGGCTCGGGTCTCAATCTCTTCTGTCTCTAGCCGCGGCTACACGCCTTAGGGTTGGTTCAGTAGCAAACAAAGCAGCAACACCTTTGTACGAAATGAAATGAAAGCATCATCTACACACGCAGCTGTCCGCATGTTCCGAATTGTCGGGTTTACCTGTGACCAGGATGTTCTTGTCGTTTTCTACACGAAACAAGCGAGCCCTTTTGTTTTCTCAAGAAGTGCTCTGCATGTTTTCAGCTGCGCATCAGCAACTCTGCGTTTGGACATTGTATCGATTTTGGTTGGGGTTCATGTTTGGTACTTTACCCGAATATGCTTTAGTGCAAGAAGAAGTTCCCTGTGCTCTTGCGCGTTCCTGCAAAGGAAAGATGGGTAGCGGCAAGATCTCGAGCTGCTTTAGTTGCAGTATGCAGAGTCCCCTCTCGATCAAACATTTGGAATTCTCGTGCGTAAGAAAGAGCAAAATGAAAGTCCGAGTCAAGCGCTCGTTCCCTGCAGGTTCAATGCCGTCACTGATTTCGCTCTTGTTCTCAGCCCTTTCAGCTTTTTGTGGGAACTTTTAGATGACATGCATGAAAGATTTGAGCGGGAGATTTGCCTGTGTGGTCTGGTTCCGAGTTTTTGGCAATCTATCTTGTTTTGTGGTCATGAACCCCGCTAGATCCTTTGACCATGCCATGCATATTCGTTCCGGTGTTGGATCTTTTGCTTGTTATCTGTCAGAAACGGACGTGTGAATGTTGTTTGGCAAGAACAGTTTGGTGGGGAAAATGGAGGGTTGATCTGTCAAAAAGCGGGAGCGAAGGAGCGGTCCGCTGCCTTTTCTTTCCTCACACAACAATCATCCACTCATCGCCAAACTCTCCTTGTCGTGACGTGAACTATCTCGTTTGGTGATACAGAAACCAAGGCGTGCGACCAAACATGCAATGATCCTTCTCAGGGGGTCATGCACCGAGACCCAAATCGCCGGCGTGACACGGGCGCGGCGTAGCTGCATGATTGTGCAACAACCTTACCCAACGAGGACAAGGCTCAGTCGCCGAGCTCCACATCGTGTCTTTTCCTTCCTTCTAGCTGACCTTTGCCATACTAGACACCTTGCCCACCCATTATCCACCTTTTGCTATCCACCTACTCGCTCTATCCACCTTCCGAATTAGTCTAGTTCTGCAGCAGTAATTTAGTGGTA